>PVKA01022615.1:0-36853 GCA_004027165.1 Ctenomys sociabilis | reverse complement strand
CAAGACAAGGATGTCCTCTATCACCCCTCTTATTCAATATAGTGTTGGAATCCTTAGCAACAGCCATTAGAAAAGAGGGAGAAATAAAGGGAATAAGAATAGGAAAAGAAGAAGTTAAATTATCACTATTTGCAGATGACATGATACTTTACTTGGAAGACCCCAAAAATTCCACCAAGAAACTACTAGAACTGATAGGAAAATTCAGTCGCATAGCAGGATACAAAATCAATACGCAGAAGTCAATAGCATTCCTCTATACAGGTAACAAACACACTGAAAGGGAAACTATAGAAACAATACCTTTCACAATAGCACCGTGGAAAATGAAATACCTTGGGATTCACTTAACCAAGGAAGTCAAAGATCTTTTCATGGAAAATTACAACACCCTTAGAAAAGTGATTATGGAGGATTTCAGAAAATGGAAAGATATTCCATGCTCCTGGATAGGAAGATCCAACATCGTGAAGATGGCCAAACTCCCAAAATTGCTGTACAGATTTAATGCAATCCCTATCAAACTCCCACCAACATACATCCCAGATATAGAGAAATATATCCTGAAATTTATTTGGAACCAAAAACGACCTAGAATAGCAAAGGCAATCTTGGCCAATCAAGACAAGGCAGGAGGCATCACAATTCCTGATTTGAAATTATACTACAAAGCCACTGTGATAAAATTAACGTGGAATTGGCAACAAAATAGACCTGAGGATCAGTGGAATAGATTAGAAGATGCAGATGCATCTACAAAAACACTCAGCCATTTTATCTTTGACAAAGGGGCTACACGAGCTCGCTGAAAGAAAGATAGACTCTTTAACAAATGGTACTGGAAAACATGGCTTTGTACATGCCGAAAATTAAAAATTGACCCAGCTCTATCAGCATGCAGTAAGTTAAAGTCAAAGTGGTTTAAAGATCTAAACTTTAAAACAGAAACACTCAATCTCCTGGAAGAGAAAGTAGGAGGAACTCTTGAAGACATAGGGGTAGGCAAAGAGTTCATGAACAAACATATATTTGCACGGGAAGCTCTTGAAAGAATCAATAAATGGGATCAACTCTTCTTAAAGAGCTTCTACATGTCAAAAGAAATTGTCAACAGAGTGAAAAGACAACCCACAAACTTTGAAAAAATCCGAACTAATAAGCAATCAGACAGAGGACTACTGTCTAGAATATATAAAGAACTAAGATATAACAGGGTCCTCAAATTTAAAGACCCAATTCAGAAATGGGTATCTGAGATGAATACACACTTCTCAGAGGACGAAATTAAAGAAGTGAATAAATATATGAAAAAATGCTCCACATCGCTAGCCATTTGTGAAATGCAAATAAAAACAACACTGAGATATCATCTCACTCCGGAAAGAATGGCTATCATAAGGAAATCAACCAACACCAAATGTTGGAGAGGTTGTGGAGAAAAGGGAACGCTTCTCCACTGCTGGTGGGAATGTAGACTGCTACAACCATTGTGGAGGTCAGTGTGGAGACTCCTCAAAAGAGTAGGACTAAAAATCCCATTCAAGCCGGCTATCCCCCTACTGGGAATTTTTCCAAAGGATCTGGATACATTGTATCATAGCGATATATGTGTACCTATGTTCATAGCAGCACAATCTGTGACAGCAAAATCTTGGAAACAACCAAGATGTCCATCACATGAGGAATGGTTGAAAAAGATGTGGTATTTCTATATAATGGAGTATTACTCAGCTGTTAAGAATGATAAGTTTGAAGCATTTATATTGAAGTGGATGCCACTTGAACATATACTCATAAGTGAAATAAACCAGACACACATGTGTAAATATCGTATAGTCTCCCTAGTATAACAAGCGAAAAGCAGAAATACAAAGTAAAATACAACATACAAGTAAAATCAATTGAGTCAGATAAGGCAAAGTGAATGGCATATGCTGCAGGATACTAATCAGCTTTTCTTCTGGATGGTTAACAACCTAAGATCATAAGTCAGAGTTGGAGAAATAGAAGAGCCACAAGGCCAGCCAACATTTTGGCCCTAGCCTTTCAAGGTCAGCGAAGACTCAGGACATAGGAGAACCTGTATTGCAACGTCATGAAACTCAGGTGAGCTCAAAATTTTCTGAACAAGGAGATTATGGAGCCACAGAGGAAAGAGATTGAAGTTCTAAAGTGTGCCTGGGGAGAGTCACATGAAGAGAAAACTTTCTCTCAAGTTCTCACAGAGAGCAAATTGGTCAAGCATTGGCTGTGACTCATCCACATGGATGACACAGACAAAGGAACTACAGAATAATGTACAGGACTACAAGATAAACCCTGAGAGGACTTCACTGACCACACAGGAAATATAAAGTTCTTGTGTTGGTATATAAGTCTTGATCTATCTAGGTCTTAACCATCCAGCAGAAAAGTATAAAAATGAAGTATACATCGTGGGGCCATAATATTAAGCTGAGCTGTAAATGGCTATGGTCAACAATTTCTTTGAATAACTCACTATGGTTGTAGAATGCTGGACTGTGTTGGATTGTGGTGTCGAGTTCAAGCACCTCAGTTAGTTGAATGTCAATGGAGTGCCCACTTTTGACAGGTGTAGACAAAGGAAGTGTTGTAGAAAGAAAAAATCATGATGTGTGTGTATAGACAGTACAGTTGGGATAGATAACACTGTGGTTCTCCATAATCCTATGAGAGGCAAGATCTGCACTAATGGTGGTCTTACAGGATATTATGTCGGCTTTTAGTACTATGGTCATCCACTAGGTAAATAATTATTGAATTTTTGATATAATTCATGTGTAAAGAAATAAGATAAGTAAGCAACTCACTCTTAATTCACTGATAAGAGATATCTGCTAAAATAATATCTGTAAATATAATATCATGTATGCACCTTGTACAATACCAAAACTTTATGAAAATAGTTTGCAATGTATTAATTCATCGAATGTGTATGGTTAAGGTGTCTTGAAACTGTCTGATTGACATTTGTATTTTAATAAAATAAAAATAAATGAAAAAAAATCCACATGTAAGTTGAATACCCCAAATGTGTGACTTTTTCTGTTAAAATGAGAAGAACAGTAGTATCTTTGCTTCTTGCGAGGCTTATATAAGTCATTGCAAATACTTTTCATAATGCTGGCACATGGGCTAGCACTTAGAGGACTTGAGTGGGTAGCATTACCATGAGAGTCAAAGCCTCTCTCAAATTTGTCTTATTAAAATCTTTTAAGAAACATAAAGGATTTTACGTAGTGCTTTAAAAATTGCCTCTTTCTATTTTGAGCAAACATTGAAAATTGCTATTTATTAAATCACAAAGAGGCAGAACCCGGCAAGGTCAAGGGTGTGATGATTGGATCCAGGTCAAACCACAAGTCAAGCAGAAATAGTTCAGGGTTTTCAGCCTCTGTCAAGCACTTCCCATTAGACTGTCATCATTTATCATTTATCATGTTCCATTTACCTACGGTTGGAGCTGTTTCCCTAGGGTATTTTCCAAGAAATTCACATGCAAATCCCAGCACTGAAGTGAGGCTCCTTTCACTAAGATTTGAAATATCAAAACAGATAGAACGTTCAGAAGGTCAAACGTCCTTAGAATTGAGAGCAACATCAGCCTCTGTGCTTCAGTTTGGGGGACACGAGTGAACTGAAGCATCATGATGAGGAAGAATATTGGGGAGGTTTGCAGAGTGGGGTTTGGAGCCAGGATACTTAGTTTCAAATCCTCTTCATGCATCCTTTTATCTGTGTAATCTTAGACAAGTCACCTCATGTTTCATGCCTGAGGGAGATTAAATGCCACTTGTGTGAAAAAATCATAGAAATTAACTATAAAAATAAGGCTACAGTAATCTTATAGTACCTGTGATTCATGCTGCTATAATTTGGACATTGTCTCCTACAGACTCCTGCATTGAAAGCTAAGTTCTCAGGACACTAATGACAGGTGGTGAAGCCCTTGGAGGTTTGGTCTAGTGGGAAGATTTTAGGTCATTGAGGTATGGACTGCGGTAAATATTGAACAGGGCGGTGCTATCTTTGTTACAATCATTTTCATAACAACCACCACTATCGCCACTATAATTCCTGACACGATGTCTATAACTTGGCTTTTACTCTCTCAGAGTTTTTGTTTCTTTTTCTTTTTTCTTTCTTTTTTTTTTTGTGGAATCTGCCTGTTTCTTTTTCTTGCTTTCTTTCTTTTCTTTTTTCTTTCTTTCTTTCTTTTTTTTTTTTTTTTTTGCAGAACCTCTAAGTGTTGATATTAACATGGTTGTAGATTGTGAAGAGTAACTATTTAACCAAATCTGACTGGTCTAATCCAAAGGAGGATGCTTGGGCTGTGTAAAATAAAAAAGATTAAATTCTTTCTGAGTTCTATTTTCCTCCATTTCTATATTCTCTGTTTCAAGTTTTATTTTCTTAGCTGTGTTTAATCCTGGTATAGAATGTGTAGTCTCTGAAACTTCTTTCCTCATGTAGGGATTGTGGACCAAAGTGGAGAAAACAAAACAACAAATTTGCACTGTCCTTTCCGTGCTAGCTTCATTTTGAAAATTTCTAAGCCAGGGGGAACACTCAGATTGTACAGGCTTCATGGGTTCCCACAACCTGAGAAGGATGACTGGCCTATGTGCTCAGGTGTGAGGTTGGATGAGGGAGATTAAATGCATTTGCATGAAAGAATGATAGAAATTAAGAATGATGAAATGGGCTTTGAAGTCTACACTACCCAGTGCTATCCAAAAATCAAATTTGATATGGTAATTCAGTCTGGCCATATATCTGTATTGAATAGTGACATAGTTTTTACCTTATCTTCTGTTCCACCCTGCTTACATGGCCATTATTTCCATGAAAAGATGCATAATGATTCTGTACTAGGTGAAGTTGATAGGTTCACAGAATTTTGGAAGCAAGGCTGCATATGTATAATTTAGGAAGCCCTAATTGACTTCTTGATTTACACTTTTATTGGGAGTTGGCAGAAAATAGGACATCTCAACTCTTACTATTCACACAAAGAGAATCATTACTGTGTAGTCAATTAATAAAATGATTTTACTGCAATCCAACTGGGAAAAATACAAATGCATTTTAATGAAAAAGTGTAAATTATGAGGTGTATGCCAAGATATGCTATTTTGCAACTCATGTATATAATTAAAAAATTAATACTAAGGATAGTGTTTCCTTATTGATTAAACACTTATTTTATTTAGTAGGTTAAACATTTCCTCTGAGATCTTGTTTAAACTTGAAATTTGCAAAGCAAAAGAATTTTGAAGAAACTAATGCTGAGTGAAACTGGGAGATCAAGCTGGAAGCAAGTAGAGACTTTAGCATTTTTGTAAGTGAACAATGAAAGAGGTCAAGGAAGTCATAATTCAGTTTTTAAAGTTGCATGGAACTCACACATGTTCTGCATAGCATTCTAATCTTATTTGTGTCAGGTGCCTTCAAATCTCATTTTTTTAAATTAGTCTGTTCAGAGAGGCAAACCTAAGGTTCAGTCAACAGTAGGTGAACAATCTCACTTCGCTGGTGGGAGTTGAGAGCTATCTTTGATGTAAATTCTTTTTTGAAAGGCTATTCAAACAACATCACTTTCTGAACTACATGAGCTGTTTTATTTGGTTAGGTGACATTTTTAATTCTTGAGCAATTCTGGTGTTTGTTGGCATGAATTATTTGCTCTGAGAGTTTTTCAATGGCCAGTTTAAATTTTTGATTCATTTTTGAATTTTACAAAAGTAACTATATGACCATTTAATTTCTATCTTCCACAGTTCCTCTTTATGCTTTAAATAAAGTTTTATGGAAGAAAACTACAGGTGGGCTGGGGAGATGGCTCAGTGGAATAAGTGCTTCCCTGGTAAGTGCAAGGGCCTGAATTCAATCCTGGATTCCAAAATAAATAAATAAAATTTTAAAAATTGAGAGAAGAAAAATAGAACCACCACACAAACAAGGAAAAGAAATTCAACTTATATAGAACTGAAAGTCACAATTATCCACTTCTGTTATCTTTGCCTCATGGCTTATTTGATTAAAAATTCATGTTATTGTCATTTGAGTAGTGATTAATTAGAACATGTAGCTGGCCCTTTTCACTTAAGCATAAACTTGAAAACACTTTCAAGACTTTAATATTGGATACTATAGTTGGTAGTAGCTACAAAGAATTTCATAGCTGGAACAAACTATAATTCAAACAGTCACAATATTGTATACCTATTCTTCATATTCTTATTTTTTCATGATGAAAAATGATATGATGAGCAGCTGTGGCAGCTAGCAAGCCTCTTTCCCTCCTTAAATTTGTATGTAGAGTATCTGCCCCAGGGTGGGTGTAGCACTCACATCTATAATCCTAGCATTAGATTATAAATTAATCACAAACTCTAGAAGCTGCCCCATGAGTCTCTGGGGGGACAACTAGATTCAGACCATAACTGGAACTATCATGAGTCATTTTTTAGCTGTTCACTTATATTTGTCATAGACACACCTTTGGGATGTATGATTCACAAGGTTTTAGAAAATCATACTGCGGAAGGCTAGAGCAGTAACCCCAAAATCATCTGATGTGAAACTCTGATTTACTTCAAAAATTAGTAAGTTTTATTGTCATTAAAAGCCAAAGGATCAATGAACTTTAAAGTTCAAATAAACATGCATTATTGAGCTCATCCAGCATACTTAACTTGTAATTTTTATTTTTATTAGATATGTTATTATATGACAGGCATTGCTCTAGTGTGGATAGTTTCAAAATTGTATAAAATAGGCATGGACAACTCTCTCATGGAATGTACTGTGTGATCAGGGAGACACTGGCAAGGTGAAGTCTAGTAGATACGTAAGGGTTCATTGCTCATTAGTCAGATTCTAGCAGCTCAGCTTGAGCAACTCTGTTTTAAAAACCCAAATCTGAAATGTTACAAAAGCTGAAAAGTTTGAATTTTAATGTGATACTATGGTGGAAAAATCTTCACTGTGAAAAACTACTTCATATTTTCAAATTTTCAAAAGAAGAATAGCTGATTAACACTAGTTAATAAATTATCTACTTTATCAATATATCTGAAAATCTGTAACATGTGTATTAGTGTATGTTGCCTGGTTACTTTCATTGTTTCTGAGTTTTGTTATTGCTTTGCTTTAAATAAAATTAAATTTAAAATGAAAACTGCTTCATGCACAAAATTATTAAAAATATTTTATAAAATTATCTTTAGTCTACATGTATCCAATGTAAATGATACATAAATGGATTTCATGTTTATAATTGGATATATATTATATATATGCAAATATTCTCAACCCAAAATAATCCATATTTTGAAATACACCTGCCTTCAAGTATCTCAAATGAAGGACATTCATCTTACATTATATTATCATGACATAGTAATCATTTGTTGAGTGTGCTTCAATTATTATATAATGCTTTGAAGAAAACATTTAAAGAAAGTAATGACCCAGGTACTGTTATCATTTATTCTTTTAGAAGAGAAAATAATCTTATAAAATTTAAGGGGATTTTCTGAGACTCATGGTTAACAAGGGCCTTGGCCATGTGTACTTTAATTGATGATGAGATAGGTTTAAATCATTTCCCAATCCCAAGGTTTAAGAAATCAAAAATCATTCAAACGTGTGAAATCCACCAGAAAGATTATTGTACTTCACAGTTCACACACATTTGTTATGTAAGAGTCTGAAGTTACTACTTGATTGCAATAAGATTTTATAATACAGATATATCCTTTTAAATGAGATGGGAAAAAAGAAGTGAAAAACCAAGCTTTTAATTAAATTTTTATACATTTGAGTATATTTTTTAGTCCTTGAAACAATGCTAAACACCAGAAAAAATTATCTCCGTTTTACAAATAAAGATATTGAGGCTCAGTGATAAAATGAGAAAAGCTTTTTATTTTTTTCTCATTTCACATGGTGGATAAGTAGCATTTAGTCCTGGATATCTTTGGCTCTGAAATTGTACTTCTAATATATTGGATCTGATGACTCAGTGAAAACCTAAATATTCAAAGACCTTAAAAATAACAGGAAAAAAAAAAAAAAAACCTAGGGAGCTAAATATCCACTCTGACAGAGTTACTATTTTATATTTTGTCAGCTAAAGGCAAATAGATGTGCTTCAACCCTTCATTATGCCTCTAGAAGCTTTTAAAATTTAGTTTCACTTGTCATATTCATTCAGAAACAAAAAAATAGGACTTAATTTATTTTACTCTTAAGTACACAGCAGGCACAAATTGGGAGTATTTCTCAATTGGTCATTGTGCTGTGAGAGTGGAGAAGACACTTTGAAAAGAGTTCTATTGTGGGACTTAGAAATTTCATTAATTCCTTGGATAGTGTAATCAGTGTGCTTATTAAATATCCCCTTGGCAACAAGTTGGATGTGTTGTAACGCCTTGGAAACTAGATTGAAATTGAAAATGACTTTAACAATTTGAAGACATGGGAAGATGGAAAAAGGGTGAAATTCAATAGCTAGAAAAATTGATAGTGGAAAAAAACCATCAATATACTCCATTATTTTTATTAAATCTATCAAATGGAAGAATATCAGGACTGCTAGCCCATGGTTCAATTGTTGTTGCTGACTATTATTATTAAAAGTCACATCCTGATTTTTTTTCTAGAGAAATCAATGGAGGGATAAATGATTTTCATGCTTGAGTGAAAGATAAGATGCTTTAAACATTGGTATAGATTTTCCCTGAATGGTGACTTGACTGAGTCATGTTTAACCTAGTCCCTCGAGCTATGATATTTAAGCTGAATTTTTTATCTGATCTTCCTCAGAGACAACCACATTTCTAAAAATTTAATAGTGAGAGAATCTACTTGGAGTTGAGCTTTCTGAAAATCATAATTTTTTAGGTCCAAGGTTGTGAGGAATCTACTTTTATATTGTTGGGTAGATCACAGTTTTAAGGATTTGATAATAAAAGAAAAAATGATAATTTCTGCAGCCAAAGATACAGAAATGATGTGTACTAGAGCGTTTACAATAGATTGAGTAATAATATAGATTCCTGAGTCCTCTATACCCATTTCTATCCATTGAAATCTTGCAGAAAGCATTTGCCTCCTCCATCTCTCTCTGACTCTTTCTCCTGTCTGTCCTCTTTCTTATTCACTGGCTCAAAATCTCTAGGAAGGTTCTTAGTCTTCAGATATAATTTCCCCTAACCCCATATATTTCTACAATAGGCCTACTTTCTTGGATACGTACATATTTCAGAATTCTTCATTGGAAGTATAAAAGCTCATTTCCATATGAAATTAGAGTGACATATTAATGTAGCATGAAATGGGATTGTCTTGTTCAACTCCTGCCTTTTGAACTCTTGATGTATTTTGCCATTTTTCATTTGCAATTTTATGTGCTTTTCTGTGTAACATTTGGATGGGGACAATTCATGTTTGAAGACTCCTCGGCACCTATAGCATCCTGTCTGTGTGTTCCAAACACAGGTACCTTTGGGAAATTGCTCATGGAAAGAGAGGTCATTATACTTAAAGGCTTTAAAACAGCACAGTATGACCGGTTGAATAGAAACTTTAACCTCCTCACAGTGTCGAATTTTTCTGCAGGGCACGAACTGAAGTCCTTTGGCAACTGCCTAGTCTTCTGATATCCAAAAAGTACATTTCTTTAATTTCAGAAGTTCAAAACAGCCATGTTTGTGTTTGGGAAAAGAGGGGGAGCCCTATTAACAGTGCGAAGAAAATAGATGAGGATATTTTTGTGTTTGAAAGTATAAATGGTATAGCTGTGGTAACAGTGCTGTGGAAGCAGAAAATTCACGAGATTGCTACACCATATCATTTAGATTCATCAAATACCACACAGATTTTATACTTTCTTCCTTCTTTTCCATTTTGCTTCTCCATACATAATACATGTATGTTAGATGGTGTTCCATTACTATCACAAATGCCCGCGATAATCAGCTTCTCAAGAAAATTTGTACTCAGCTTTGAAGGGGTTGGCCCATGATTGGTTGGCTCTATTGTTTTGTGACTTTTAAGGCAGTCTGTCATAAGGGCAGTGTGCATGGCAGAACCACTTTCCTGATGACTATGGCATTGAAAGAGGGCAAGGAAGAGACTAGGACCCCACCACACCCCTCAAGAGTACGTACCCAATGATCTAAGATGTCCCACCAGGTCCTATGAGTCCATGACCCTAACCTTTAACACACAGGAGCAGTCAGGATCCCAACTCTATCAGCACACCTACATTACTTGCATTCAATTGTGAGTGTGTGTGCTGCACTATTTGACAGTATCCTACAAGCATCCTCATGTAAACACCTCAGCAACTATATCCTGGGGACAAGGCCATTTTCTTACGTAATAACTCAGGACTTCACTGGGATTAATCCTATTTCTAATACCTAGTTGATGTTAAAATTTCTTCAGTTGTTTCAATGTCATCTTTTATTTTTCATACTTTCATGCTAATCTAGGATTTAATCAAGTGTTATGCATAGTCATTACTTTTTATGCTGCTCTGATTACTGGAGTTCTCTAATGTTCTAATATCTTCCATGACTATGTTTTTTTTTTTACGTTTTGTTTTTTAAGCTTTTAGAGTTTATTAAATACTCTTATGAAAAAAGTCAGTCCCTGCAGATGGGCACTGCAGAATCTCTACTCCTTCAGCATTTTGCCAGCCGCAACGTTAGCCTTTGTGATCCCCCTGACTTTCTTCACTCTGTTCTTCCCTTCCTGCTGCTGATTTCTTGAGGTCTTTTTCTTTTCATCCATGCTGTGTCTTGCAAGTCTATGAGCTCATTTTTCTTTGCATAATCCAGGGAATCATAAATCATGCCAAAGCCAGTTGTCTTGCCACCACCAAAATGGGTTCTAAATCCAAACACAAAAATGACATCTGATGTGGTCTTGTACATTTGGCAAGTTTTCCCAGAATTTCTGTCTTAGGTACTGTTGCTTTCCCAGGGTGAAGGACATCAATGACCATTTGTTTCCTTCGAAGAAGTCTATTGGTCATGAATTTCCGGGTTCAGATAATTACTATGTCATTCATGATGGCAACGGATCCTTAGACAGCAAGGGAGAAAAGATAATTTTTTCTTATAATTTCCTTTTATTTTGAAGAGCAAAAACAAAAGCAATAAAAAAAAGGATAGAAACAGGGTTACTATTCTTGTTTAGACTATGATCTGTTTTGAAGAGCCAAGGCTGGTTGTGGGCAGCCTGTCACATGACTTGAATATGTTGATTTGATCCTTTGTGACTTAATTGTGGTTAACAGTGTTAACTGAAGTATTGCCTGGGTGACATCATCTCTTTTGTGTTTGATGGAAGAAGGCTCACAGGACCCTTTTGTCTGTCACTAGTCATATTAATTACATTAACTGACATTTGATAAAGGTGATGTCTGCAGGTTTTTCAATTGCAAATATACTTTATTCTATGAATTCAGGTTTTGAACTTGAGAGTACCTCAGTTTGCATCTTGGCTCGCCTAATCAAAAGTCACAGAGAATTTGTCAAATTATTTATTAAGTTTTTTTCTATTTTAAAGAATAAATAGATATTGGGAAAAGGGAATGAACATATTCAAAAGAAAAAAGTTATTGAATTGAGAAGGACAGGAGAGGGAGTGAGTGTATGTAAGCAGGATGGTTTGGACAACTGTGCTGTGTATTTCTGCTGGCCTATGGCAAGAAATAGCTAATGTTTTAATGTGTTTCACCACCCTTTTTCAATTGTTTGTACTTTTTCTGTTAATTTCTTATGCATTTCTTTCTTTTCTTCCAATTTTACCTGTATATATCTGGTAATATGAATAACTGGTTGGAAAACATAACCCTATATAACAACAAATACTGTAAAATTCATATTACTCTGTTAAATGAAATTCTGTATCACTTGTATTTTTTAATTATAACTTGAACTCTTTAAAAAACTGAAAAATTAAAAAAATAAAGAGTAACGCAAAAACAAAGACTGAAACACTAACATACAATAATACATAAGGTATAGATTTTCAAAACCAGAATAAAAAATTAACAGTGGTTGCTATGTCATATATTTTATCATCAAATCTGTTGCTCAGATGAACAGATACAGGTGTCTAAGATTGGCCAAATACTTGAACATTAATGCTTGCTTTCAATTTTTGTTCTTTGTCTGCATGATAGTGCTAGCAGCATGCCCGTGGAGGCCAACATAAGGGTGAGGTCTTAGGCAGAAGGATGGACTCTGCCAGTGGCAATGTATGATCATCTTGGTGGGACGAGATGAATTTTGCAGTCCTGTCTGAGCTTTGGCTTTGCGCAGACCTAGGTTTGAATTTTGGCTCTCCTTACCTGAAAAATGGTAAGTACATTTTCTAAGCTATTTTAGTTAACAATCATAATATTATTTCAATAAAAATTTAAAATGCTCTAGATTTTTTTCTCTATGTTTTTACTGTGGGAAAATATACAAATCATAAAAATTACCACACTGACCATTTAAAAATGTACATTTAAGTATCACTCACCTTGTTTCACCTTGTGAAACCATCACCATTATCCATCTGCAAATGTCTTTTCATTTAGAGAAACTGAAAGTCTTCATCTACTAAACAATATTTCCCAATCCTTGCCTTTTCTGAACCTCATGCAAAACCCTCACTCTTCTTTCTGTCTCTGTGACTTGGGTTGCCTTATGTGTCTCATTCAGTGGAACCATACACTGTTTGTCTTTTTGTGTCTAGCTTATTTCTCTGAACATTATGCTCTCTAGTTCCATCTATGTGGTAACATATGCCATTTCTTCTTCAGGATGAATAATATAAATATATAATACACATTAACATACATTTTATGAATATGTATACATTGTATTATAATACTTTGTAGTACGTTGTATTACATTGGTTCATGATCTTAAATTGTTCCATGTTTCTGGAAATATGGCCATGTTCATGCTTACATGCAAAATCCTTTTTGATTATCTGATGTACTGTTTGTAAACAAAAACACAATTTTCACAAAAAAACCCCAAATTGCTTGGAAACAGAAGCATTCATGAACTGAGGTACCACAGCATGTGCGCGCGTGCGTGCACATTCACACACAGGCTCACTCGTACATTTTTAATTTTTATTTTTATTAGTATACATTTGCAGTACATAAGGATTACATTATGGGAGTTGGTATATGCCCCTAGTAAATCTTAATTCTTTCCTTGTCCTCTTTCTCCTACCTCTTATTCCATTTCTTGGTCCCTCACTCATTTGCAAAAGATCTATTTCTCTACCTTCATCTTTTGTTTTTCATTTATATTTTAGGTTTCTCATATGAAAGAAGCATGCAATATTTAAGCTCATGTGACTGATTTATTTCCCTTCATATTATGGTCTCCAGGTGCATCCGTTTTCTTACAAGTGGCTCAAGTTGCTTCTTTGTGTTAGAATAGTGCTCCTGTATGAATACCACGCTTTCATTATCTATTCATCTGCTGATGGACGTACAGGCCACTTCCAACACTTAGTTACTATGCATTGTGCTCTGTATACATGTATATGTACGTGTCATTCTAATGTAACATGTAATATATACATATATGTTTTAGTTTTATTTAAAACTTGTATTTACATATTCATCCATCAGTGACACTTGAGTTATCTTCATGTTTTAGCTATAATTATGCTGCCAGGAACATAACTATGCAGTTACTTACGCTTTTAAAGGCTTGATTTTTCAAAATGGTATGAGAGTGTTCATAAAAATGACTATTTCGGAAGCCAAT
Organism: Ctenomys sociabilis; assembly: GCA_004027165.1. NCBI lineage: Eukaryota > Metazoa > Chordata > Mammalia > Rodentia > Ctenomyidae > Ctenomys > Ctenomys sociabilis. The sequence goes on along the minus strand of PVKA01022615.1, from coordinate 23,030 downwards.
GAGCTTTCTGTAAAGGGCTGGGGAGTGAACATGCTTGGTTTTTAAGACCTTTTGATTTGGGTTGTAACTACTTGAGTCTGCCATTGCAATAGGAAAGAAGGCACAGAGCATGGGTGGCAATTGGGCCCAATTGCATTTCTTTTTTTTTTTTTTTTTTTTTTTTGTCTTTTTGAGACAGGGTCTCGCTATGCAGTTCAGGCTGGCTTTAAGCTCACTTTGTAGCTCAGGCTGGTCTCGAACTCACAACAATCCTCCTGCCTCAGCCTCCCGAGTGCTGGGATTACAGGCATGCGCCACCACGCCCGGCTATTAATTGCATTTCTTTTAAAAAATTTTTATTCATTGTAATGAGAAAAAATAGCAATAAAACAGTTTCAAACAGGTTATTTGGAGAGTTACAATAACTAATATATTGCATATGATGTCTTCGTAGTAGTTATTCAGAGGACAAGATGTATACACGAGTTAAAAACTAGTAATACAAGCCTTTCTTCTCATTGAACTAATAGAAGGTATTTGCTGAATTCAAGTACTTACAGTATTTGAACTGGCATCAAGTATGAAAAGATCCTTTAAAGACCTCTAAATACAACTTCTCTATCAACAATGGAAACCTCATCATTGACTAAACAAAACAAAAAATGGGGATATAAAATAAAGGACCATTTTGTATTAAAAATATGTATATACAAAATAGGATAGACATACAGCTACCATCTGTTAGTTCAATGAGAAGAAAGGTTTGTACTAATATTGTTCAGCCAACTGAATTTCCAATAAACTATTAATGTGTACTAACATTTGAAATTTATATGAATTTCATATATTACATGCCAAAAAATATTTTCCTCTCCCCTAACAACTTAAACATGTAAAAAACCATTTTTAGATCAGGGGCTATACAGGAACAGGATACATTTTCTTCACAGATTATAATTAACCAGATCTTCATGTCATTGAGTGAAAATGAAATACTCTATAAAGTGTTTATTGCCTGGCACTAGAATTTAGTAAATTATAAAAAAATTTTGGTAGAATTTTTATTTTAACTTGCATATAGGTTATGAATTCTTTTGAAAATGAAATATGTAATGTACTTTTTATAAAATACAAAAATGATCACCATTTTCTTGCATCTTCTATATCAAGAAGTTGAATCTTGCTTCCTTACTTTGAATTTGGGCTGTTCTTTTCTTTTTTTTTCATGTTTTAGGGAAGAGTCTATAGGGTATTCAGGGATCCACCTGTTTACAGCCTCCCAAGACCTGGGATTACAGGTGTGGCACCATGCCCAGAATCAATTGCCATCTTAGGGCGTCCCGGGGTCAGTCTTGGGTATTGAACCCCTGAGCCCTGCGCCTGTGTGCAGGTGCTTTAATCTGCTGAGCTATTTGTCTGGCCCTTCTGGGCTGTTCTTAATGATTTCTTCTGAACAGGAAATAGTGGAAGAGCATACTGTTAATAACCACTGGTCTTGGAGGTCTTGCACTGCCCATTGTTGTGCCAAACACCTTTCTGAAATCCTGTGTGCAAGCACCGGTTACCTTAATTAATAATAAGACAGTGTGTGGAATGAGTGGCAGACATCCCCTCCATCCAGGCATTTCCGAAGGAGGGGCTTAGATATTTCCAACTGACATGGTACAAAACAGAGACCAAACTGCTAAGCAGCAAAAGCATAAGGCATTAAAGAACTACTGTTTTAAAATTATCAGGCTTAATGTTGGTTTGTTATACAGCAATAGCTGATTTATACAAGAGGCTAGAATGTATCATAAAGGCATCAAAAGCTTTAATACAATCAGGTACTTTCACTGAATCTTTTTCTACTTGCTGTAGTTTAAGGAAAACTCTGGAAAACAGAGTATATAAGTAAAAGATGGAAATGGAAGATAAAATTTCTCCAGGGAATGGAAGTTAGATAGTGGGTCTTGTAAAGGCTGAGCTATGACACACAAATAGACTTTGTCAAAAATATTTACAAACTATAAGAACTAATTGTGTGGACAAAGAGTAAGAAGAGTAAGATAAGTAACTTTAAACTGGAGCTAACCTTGAACACATATTTCTTTTACCTATTGTTGCTTTGTTTGTTTTGAGACAGGACCTCAGTGTATAGTTGAAGCTAGCATTTAACTCACTATAATTCTCATGCCTCAGTCTCCTGGGTGCTGGGATTACAGGCATATGTCACCACAACTGACCCAAGTTGGATTTTCTTTTAGCTGAAGTAAAGCCAATTCCGCATAACCATTTTATTTTTACACTTGCTTGGTGTTATGTAGTTTAATCATGTTGTGAAATTTCAGGGCTGGAACATAGAAATGCGTATTACTACTCCCATAATCCATCCATTAAATATGTACTTTTGCATAATTGTTTCATACTGGGTTGTAGAGAGCTGCGAATAGCCACGCCTTAAAGACACAGCCACACCTTAAAGACACAGCCACACCTTAAAGACACAGCCACACCTTAAAGACCGCGCTGGCTTCCGCCTTCCACCCCTACCTGGGGGTGAGTGCTCTCCGTAGCAAACAACTTCTCATTTGGCTAAGGCTAAGACTAGGGCGTTGCTTCCGTGTACCTGGACCTATCGGCTGTGCCCACGTGTCACTCCAGGGTTGGACGCCTTGTGGTATATAGCTTGGGGCGGGCTTGCCCGGGAAAGGGAGACTAGAAGCAGCAGCAGGGAGGAGCGGTGGAGGAGCAGCGGAGGAGCGGAGCTGGCAAGCAGAAGAAGATTGTATAGGGGCCCCGAATAAACCGCGGAAAGAAGAGCTGGCTGTCGCGTCTTCCTTGCTGACGAGGTTGCGCGCGACTCTGGGTACTCTTCTGGATTCAAGGGATAGGATCATAAGCAACAATAGTTTCTTGACTTTGGAGACTTTACAGGGTAGTTACTATTCTTATGCCTAAGAAATATTTATTTAACAACTCAGTACTAGGTTCAGCTCACTAACTGGAATTTCAAGATATGTTATGGAAACTTGGAAAAGGGTATAATATATTACGTTTTGTTGCAGAACTTTTGCTTCAAGACAAGAAACAAATTTTATAGCCCAACACTAATCTAGAATCAGCCACATTGGAAAAACTGCAGAGACTTTCCCCTAAATCTTTTTCTTTTTTTGTTATTTTTGCTCTCTCTCATCCTTTATTGGTACCTCTGAGCAGTTCCCCTGCGGTGTATGAGACATACAGAGAGGGCCAGTCTAGTTCTATCCACAAAGCCAGTAACCTGCAGTCCCCTCAGACTTTATGCTGCAACATAAATCTCTGATAATGTGGCCAGGTTAGCAGAGTTACTTAAAGCAGCGGACAGTCCATGTGGCACATTTATGAGCATCATCTATAACAGAGCTGTAACTGCACAGCAGCTTTCTATTTAGTCAAGGAAGGTTGGGAAAAAGTGAACTGCTGAACTTTATGAGGTTGGATCTGGCCTGGCCAGGTGAGTTATGCACCCAAATAGGTCTTGTGTATCATAAGCAGGGAGTTAATTAAGCGTCTTTAAACTGTACATGGCCTTTCCATTAGAAGAAATGAATCTAATATTTCCTGTCTTTGGAATGATGTAATAACAACTCTATTGAGGGAGAGAGAGAGAGAGAGAGAGAGAGAGAGAGAGAGAGAGAGAGAGAGAGAGAGAGAGAGAGAGAGAGCACAAAGCACCTGACCACCCGAACAGCTTCCTGGTTGGTCTCAACAAAAACTTTTCTGGGCACATGGGACACCTGGGTAACTTAGGGGAGAGGAAAAACCCTGCAGGCTGAGGAGACACTGGTGGCGTCTTAGCACCAAGGTGGTGGGGTTCATAACTTCATTTCCATGCTCACTAATAAGAGACCTTGGCACAATAGCTTGCTTGATTGAAGGTGTAGGCTCCAATGAAGTCATCACGCACTTATAATCATTTAGCGCTGTCCCTTAATTATCTCTCTACACAGCTGTGCCCCTCTCTTGATTGGGAGCCTTCTGTCTTAGTCAGCTTTGTGCTCCCACTTAGGACTCCCATATTTGTATACTGACAAACAATGTATAACTTATTTCAGCTGCTATCTCTCCCAGAGCCCTCTGGAGTGATCAGTATTATGCCTTTCTAATTCACTGCAGAATCATAATTCCATTGCAGGATGTCTAGTGTGTTGTACAGGAAACAGATGTATGGTGGCATTAAACCAAAGTATGGTGAATTCTTGGGCTGGGGAGATAGCTTGGCGGTCTCAGAGCCTGCCTGGGGAGCACAAGGACCTGGGTTTGATCCTCAGTATCACATACTTGGTGGACAAGCCAGCCACCAAGACGGGACATAGTGGTGCCTATACTCAGCACTCGGGAGACTGAGACAGGAAGATCACTATGAGTCTGAGCTGTGTAGTGAGACCCTGGACCAAATAAATGAAAGATAAAAAAAATTGAAAAACAAAGATGCATTCCTTGTACTGTAAAAGTATTTGAAGGAATTCCACTCATAGTGTGCTTTCACTATGGCTTAATGTAATACAGTTAAAATTACATATATTTATCTTCAACTTATCAAGCTACTCTCAATATCTTCCATAGTATAAGTTATGAATAATTTATAAGCATTTTTCTTAAATAGTGAAAAACTGAAATTGTAACATAACTTATTCCATCAAACTTACTGCTCCAGTTATATGGCCAGTGGATTCTAGTTAATTTACAATCATGTTAAAGTTCATTATGACCCAAGAAACTCCGCCTTTTCCACTTTGTAGTACAGATTATACACACGCATGAGATTATTCTTATAGGTGATTTGAATTCTTAAATATGCTCCTATAATGATTAAAATTCAACAGCATTTTTTCCCCAAAATATAGTAACATAACACACATTGGAAATTATTGCTCCAGTGTTAGAGGAAAGTTAGACAGACAGTGACAGAGACAGATGGAGACAGACAGAGAGAAAGACAGAGAGGGAGAGAGGGAGGAAAGGAGGAGGGAAACACACACACACACACACACACACACACACACACACACACAGAACAAGGAAGGCAGGTTTTCTAGTTTCATCATTGTCTTGGAGGACTCTAGTTTGCAATTTAGACTTTGGCAGAGATAAAAATATTCAGCAATTGTTTCTTCTCAACATGTTTCTGTGCTAAACTTGTCTTTTCATGTAACAGTCCTTTGTCTTATGCCTCAATTTTCTTTTCATTTCTGACTAGTAAATAAGTGCTAAGTAGGCAGTAACCATACTGTTTTCTAGAAACATGGCAAAGGTGTGGAGTGAAGTTCTCATGTTCAACAATTTCAGTGTTTGCTTTGCAGAAACTCCAATTGTTTGAATGACTCATTAAGCCTTATTTGAAAAATTCCTATGTAGGCAAGCCTGAGGATTTATTTTTGGTGGGCAGTATCATGAAACACTACATATTTTCAGGAGGAACTTATACTAGATAAAGTCCCAAATCCTTTCAAACATGGATTTATGGATTCATCAGCATTAGATACTAGAGGACAATTGAGGCAACAAAGAAATTTCTGCTTGTTCTGCTTTGTTGACCATCAGATGTGGACATAGACAATTTTTCAGCAGTCAAGGAGACCTCTGTTTTGTTCTGTTTCCCTCCTACTTAAAGAAGTCAAGCACCAGCAGGAATAGCAGAGAGGAAAGCAGGAGATACAGGGTAGATTTGGTGTGGGGAGCTTCTACTGAGACCAGGGAAAGAATAAAAAGTGTTATGTTCTGAGAATGAAGGACAGGGGTGGGCAAAGGCCCCTGTCATGTAGCAGCATCGCAGGGCAATAGCTTTGTTCTTCCTGTGAGCTCTGGGGCATGATAATGGTCAGCAAAGTACCATGGTCTTTGGACTCTTGAGTTTGACTTCTGTGTTCCAATTCAAATAAAAGGCAGATTTTCCCATTTTGAAGTAACTCTGCTGCCATGGACAACTGAGCAAGTTGGCAGTGTTCCTGTGAGTGGAAGACAACAGGGCCCTTTCTGTCATCTACAGTAGAAATCCCTCCTCATTCTAATATGACACTACATAGGTGAGGCAATTCCTTCTCTACTAGCTGAAATTAAATTTTCCTCAATTGAAAATATTTAAGTAATTGAAGAGACATAAACAAATAGGGAATTTCTCTGTATTATAAAGTTAAGTTCTTGTCAACTAAAACATTATTGTATAGGAATCAATAAATCCCAAAAGATGAAGGACAGGCCCAGTGTGTGGGACCAGCTACCAGAACTTCCTTCCAGTGGACAGGCCTGGTGTGGGATCCTGTAGCAGAACTACCTGAAGAGAGGCAAGGGGCAAGACTCGGCCAACAGGAGGAGAACATCGTGCCAGTGAGGCACAGTGAGTTCACTTCCATGGATGCAGTAGGAAGAAACTCAGCACAGCAGCCAGAGACAATCCAGGCCAAGCTGGACAAGTTTGAACTTGGATCTGGACCTGAAAAGCTGAGGCATATTGCTAGACACAGAACTACGAGAGCATCCTCTCTGTCTCTGTCTCTGTCTCTCATCTCTCTCTCTCATCTGTCTCTCTGTCTCTGTTTCTGCCTCTCATCTCTCTCTCTCATCTGTCTCTCTGTCTCTGCCTCTGTCTCACTCTTCTCTCTCTCTCAATAGAGAGGGAGCAACAGGAAATCTGGGTGAAAGTTTGCCTGGAAGACTGAAGTTCCATCAAGGAAATATGATCAGGTGGAACTTAGGGGAACTAATTTAAATAAAATTCCCAATTTAATATCTGCTTAGCTATGCAGTCATGTTTACTCTTATGGTTTAAAATATAAACCCATTAGTTACAATAGTTTGTTAATTGCTAAATCTCATACCTATTGTTAGTGTTGCTAATTATAGTACTGGAAATATAAAACTGCAACTGCCTTAACCATGTGATATCTCTTGGGTAATAATATCAGTAGGTGGTTAGGTAATAACTGAACCAAAGCTCTACATGAAAGGTTAGAGGATAGTGCTATATAAAATGACAAAGAGAAAGAACAAAATGTATTCTCAGACCCAGAGCCCACCACGAACAAACACAGGGCACATTAGCACAGAAGAAATCAGAACTCACACACCTGAAATCTCCGAATAACAGCGTTTGAAGTAAAGTAACAACTGCAGAAGGATATAGAAGAAATCAGATCAGAAATCTACAAAGCAAAAGAAGTGATGGTACCTATAATGAAAGAATTACTAAATGTTTTGAAAGAAGAAACTGAGAAAATAATAGGGGAAAACAGAAAAATAATAGAAACCTTAAATGAGCAATAAAGAAAAGAAATAGGAAGAGAAAGTAGGAGGAACTCTTGAACACATAGGGGTATGCAGAGTTCATGAACAAAAATCAAATCACATGGGTAATAATTGAAAGATTAACAACTGGGACCACCTCTTATTGAGAAAGTTTTATATGGCAAAAGAAATTACCAAGACGAAGAAAAGACAACCCAGAAATATTGAAAGAATCTTAACTAATAAGCACTCAGACAAAGGTATGCTTTCTAGAATCTATAAAGAACTAAAAAACATTAGGGTCCCTCAATTTAAAGATCCAAACCAGAAATGGGCATCCAAGATGAACACACACCTCTCAAAGGATGAGATTAAAGAAGGGAATAAATATATGGAAAAATGCTTCACATCACTAGACATCCATGAAATGCAAATTAAAACAACACTGAAATGTTATCTCACCCCAGGAAGAATGGTTATCATAAAGAAATTATCCAACAACAAGTGTTGGAGAGGCTGTGATAAAAAGGAACCCTTCTCCACTGCTAATGGGAATTTAATCTGGTGCAACCATTATGGAAATCAGTGTGGAGACTCCTTTAAAAACTAGGACTGGAAATCCCACTCAAACCAGCTATCCCCCTAATGGGAATTTTCCCAAAGGAACTGAAAACGTCATATCATGGGTGTATCTATGATTATCAGGGCACAATTTGTGATAGCCAAATCTTGGAAACAACCAAGATGTCTGTCACAAGAGGAATGGTTGAAAAAGAAGTGGTATCTTTATACAATGGAGTATTACTCAGCTATAAAGAATGATAAACTCAAAGCCTTTGTATTCAAGTGGATGCCACTTGAAGATACAATCATAAGTGAAATAAACCATACCCACATGTGTAAATATCATATAGTCTCCTAAGTATAAGAACTCAAAAGAAGGAATATGAATGGGCATAACACAATTAAAAGAAAAGTGAGAACTTGAGGATTAGACAATGAGGAGAGGGCAAGGAGAAAAGCTAGGAAATATAACAGGGGCAAAGTCATACATATATATGCACGAGATTGGTAAGACAATGATCCTGAGAAACATCAGCAGGTTTGTGAAACTAGCAGTGAATTGGTAGGATTCTCACCCTGACTAACTATATGTGTTGATACCTGTGAACCAATCAACTGCACTGAAGATAGCAATGTGTCATAGAAGGATCACGCTTGGAATGCCTGTCATTTTGGTCTTCTAAATACGTACTGCTTGGCATGGCATACCAATTATTGCCACAATGTCTCTCAAGTATATGTCTGTTTTTTTTAAGGGTAATAAATGAAAGAAGAGACAAGAAAAAAAGTTACCGAACTGTACTGCGTGCTACATATGGTTAGATTTCTAATTGTCTATGTAAAAATATGCGTGTATTCATATTTTAAAAATATTTTTCATTTTTAAATTTTTTTTCTCCATATTCTTTAGGGACTTAAAGTTTAACGTGTCAATACTTGATGGAAAATACCTGTTCCATGTTGTGTCTGAGATGTTTGATAGGCAGACAGATAGTAAAATTGAATCCAGCTGCATATGTTGTAGGATAATAGTAATAATAATCTGTTCTGGGCCGTTAACAACCTAAGTTTGCAGACTAAAAATTAGAGAAATAGAAGAGATACAAAAACAGCCAACTTTTTTGCCCTAGCCCATCAAGGTCGGTGAAGAATCAGGACAAAGGAGAACCTGAATTGTAGCATCATGCAACTCAGTTGTATCCCAGATTTTCTGACCAAGGAGATTATGGGGTCACAGAGGAAAATGATTGATGATATAGTGTGTGCCTGAGGAGAGTCACATGGAGAGAAAACATTCTCTCAGGCTTTCATAGAGAGCAAATTGGTCAAGCAATGGCTGTGACTCATCTACAATGCTGACACTGGCAAAAGGTCTACAAAGTATGGTATGGGGCTACAGGCTAAATTCTGACGGGACTTGATTGACCTTATCAGATACAAAAGTTGCATTTATTGTTATATAGGTCTTGCTTTACCTTGGTCTTAACCATCCAGCAGAAAAGTATAAAAATGAGGTATATAAAGTAAAGCCATATTAATATGGTGAGCTGTGAAAGGCTCAAGTAAAAAACTTCTCACGTTGCCAGTCCTGCAGATAACCCACTACTATTGTGGACTGCTGGACTGTGTTGAATTGTTTTGCTGAGTTCATGGACCTATAGTACTGAGATGCCAATGGAATCTAAATACCCATCTCTGACAGGACTAAACAAGAAAAGGGGATACAAAGATTTATTCTGTACATATAGAACAATTAGAATAGATATATAGCCACTTTCTCTTAATTCAATAAGAAGAAAAATTAGTACTAACAGTGTTTGGACAGGATATCCTGTCTGCTTCTTGTACTATGGGTAACTACTAAGAAGATAACAATACACAATGCATTAATTATTGAAACTGTCCTATTAATCAGTTTCAAAACTGTCTCATTGTTATTTGTTTCACAATAAAATGAAAAAAGAAAAGAAATAGAATGCATGAAGCATATTCCAACAGATATTCAAGAGATTAAACATCAATTAAAAGTTACCTAAAGGGGGTAAGGAGATGGCTCAGTGGAATAAACACTTCCTTGGCAAATGCGATGGCGAGAGTTCAATTGCCTGTTCTGGAAAAAAAAAAAAAAAAAAGGCTAAACCATCTGAATGAAAGTGAAGATAGACTTTCAGACTTCAGCTAGTAAAAATGTAAGGAAATATCTCCTAAATACAACTAGGATGTAGGAAATAATAGTTCAACATTTCCAAGATGATGCAAAGATGAACCACATAAGGTTAATAGGCATCAAAGAAAAAGAAGGAGTCAATACAAATGATATAAAACAATATGGTCAAAAGTAATAGCAGAAAATTTCTCAAATGTGGGGAAACAATCTGATATTCAAGTAAACGAGGTATATAGAACTCCAAATAGTATCATCCCAATTAAAATCACACCCAACTATATAATAATCAAGATCCCAGAAGTACATCACCATAATTATATACTAAAAGCTGCTAAAGAAAAGAAACAGATCAAATTTGAAGGAAAACCTATCAGAATAATGGTAGATTTCTCTTCACAAACCATCAATTCAAGAAGAGCATGGATCAAAGCAGTTGAAATTTTGCAAGAAAACAAATTCCAGCCGAGATTTCTATAACCTCAAAAATGCTTTTTCAAGGTTGATGGAGAAGTGAAATACTTCCATGACAAAGAACAGCTAAAGGAATTCGCGATGACAAAGCCAAACTTACACTGACTACTAAAAGATATTCTACACAGGAATCAAAATGAACTCAACTCCATCAATGAGAACATAAAGAATCCACTAACTAGGGCAAGAAATTAAATGCAGGAGAAAAAAAAAAAAAAAACATAACCAACATCAGGTAAATAACATGTCAAACTCATCTCAATGATAACCGTCAATGTAAATGGAGTCAATTCACCAATTAAAGGAGATAGACTGCCACCAAGGATTAGGTAGCAACATTCAGTAAAATGTTGTATACAGGAAGCACAATTAATTCATAAAGAAATTCACAGGCTGAAATTCAAAGGATGGAAAACAACATTACCCGGCCCAGGACCTCAGAAAAAGGCAAGGGAAACAATCCTATTTGCAAAAAATCTGAACTTCAAACCAAAAACAATCAAACAAAATAAAGAAAGCCACTATATTCTTGTGAGGGGAACATTAATAGAGGAAGAGGTAACAGTCATAAATATGTTTGCATCAAACATAGGAACACCCAACTATATAAGAGACATCTTAATGGACATGAAAAATCTAATGTCTTATAACATGATCTTAATAGGGGACCTTATCAGCCCCTTATCCTAAAAAGATAGATCAAGCAGACAAAATATTAGCAAAGAGGTAGCAGAATTGAGCTAGACTTTTGAAAAAAGTGACTTAGTGGACATTTAAAGAGTGTTCCACCCTACCAGCTCAATACACATTTTTTTTCAGCTGCACATGGGACATTTTGTATAATAGACAACATGCTTTTCCATAGGTTATGTTTAAGTATATGCAAGAAAACAGAAATTATCCCATGAATATTATCTGACCATAGTGAATAAAACTGGAATTAAATAACAGAAAAAAATCATAAAACTGAATAAACACATGAGAATTAAATATCACCCTCCACAGTAACCAATGTGTTACAAATAAAATTGAACAAGGAACTAAACAATATCTACAATTCAATGATAATTCAAGCAAAACTTAGCAGAATTTGTGTAATGCACTGAAAGCAGATCTTAGAGGGTAATTTATAATGGTGAATTCACACATTAGGAAAACAGAATGGGACAAATACATACTCTAATTCTGCACCTCAAATTTCTAGGAAAAGAAGAGCAAACCAAGCCCAAAGCCAAAAGACAGGAGGAAATTACAAAGATTACAGCATAAATTAATGCAACTGAGACAAAGAAAACAATATAAAGAGTTAATGAATTAGGGTCAGCCAAATAGATTCAATGAACAAGAGCCAGTCAGAATATTTATTTTCATTTAGGGGTTGATACATAAAATATGGAAGAAAATCCTGCAACAAATTGTGTCCCATAGCTTATGTTGCATTCTAAATTAATGGTGTGACAATCTCAGGTGTGCAGTGACTTGAGGGCTTTGATCAGCTGGATCAACCTGATCTGCTCTTCATTCCAACTTTCTACACTTCCTCTTGGAGAGGACTTCTTCTTTGTAATGTTGCACATACAATCTTGGATTTTGGCTTTATTGTTGTGGCCCAAATTTTCTGCTCAAGAGATTATGGGGCCACAGAAGAAAGTGATCAATGATGTAGAGTGTGCCTAAGGAGTGTCACATGGAGAGAAAACATTCTCTCAGGCTTTCATACAGAGGAAATTGTTCAAGCAATGGTCATGACTCATCCACATGGCTGACACTGACAGATGATTTACAAACTGTAGTACAAGGTTTCAGGTTAAATCCTTCTGGGATTGACTGACCTGATGAGATACAAATGGTACATTTCTTGTTATATAGATCTTGCTTTATCTTGGACTTAACCATCCATCAGAAAAGTATAAAAGTGAAGCGTAAAAAGTAAAGCCATATTAATATGCTGAGCTGTGAAAGGCTCAAGCCAACAACTGAAATTGCCAGTCTTACGGAAAAGCCACTACTATTATGGACTACTGGACTGTTTTGGAATATTTTACTGAATTCACACACCTACAAAATTTAAGTGACAAAACTAAACAAAAAAAGGGGATGCAAATGAACGACCATTTTGTATCTGTATATTCAGAATAATTAGGATAGATATATAGCTAATTCTCTTAATTTATTGAATAGAAAGATTTGTTCTAATAGGGTTTGTAAACAGGATATCATGTCTGCATCTTGTACAATGAGTAACACTAAGACAACAATATGCAATGTATTAATTATTGAAACTGTCTTACTAATTTGATTTGAAACTGTCTCATTGCTACTTGTTTCACAATAAAGTTATGGGAAAAAATATGCTGGGACTACCATTGTGATGTCTCTCTCACACAGCAGGTCCTTTGTCTTGCTCTCTCGCTCTGGTTTATGTTTCTCCAATCCGAGTGTCCAAACTTAGATTTGGATGCTGGAAGAGCAGAGGTAAATATTCTCATTTTAGTTTTTTTCCATAAATAACATTTGGATCTGAGCTGTCCAAAGGAGATACCTGGATGTGGAGTTAACGTCTTTGGCTAAAATCCACAGTATGGGATCACTCACACTTCTAGTAGAGCAGCTCCCAGCTTCCTAGGTCTCTAACATAGCTTGTGCATGTCAAGAGGTGAGAACTGTTTAGCATGTTCAAGTGCAGAATGCAATAAGAACTTTCTAAGATATAAATGTGAGTTATAAATTATATTAAAGATCAGTTGGGCAAATCTTATAGCTAGCTTGAAGAAGTCATACAAATGGATATAGTCTTCCAACATTTTTAAGTAAACTGAAGACTTGGGAAAACATTTCAGTGAAAAGAGATCCAAAAAAATATGGGTATCATGGATGTTTGCTTGAACATCAGTAGCAGAACTATATTAGTCTCTTTTCTTAGGAAAGCTACCATTTTTTTTTTCTTTTGGAACCAGGGGTAAAACTTAGGCCCTTATTCTTGCCAGGAAGGCAAGTGCTTATGCCACTGAGCTATCTCCCTGGCTCAAAGCTACTATTTTCCTTTTTCTATATATCTTTATGATATTGCATTCATTTATGTGGATATGTGTGAGTACATGCCAGTGCTGAATATGTAATTTTATTTTGTGAAGTTTCTCCCTGCAAGTGTAATCTCACTTAATAAATATAAAATTCCTAAACTCCACATAAAATATGTCTGTAATTTAATTATATCTGTATTTGCTACACATTTACATTCAAATATTTTTCTATTATGGAAACTGAGAGACAGCTCTTTGTAGCTGCTAAAAAGAAAGTCATTTCTACTGGCTGGATTTCTTTGGGAAAATTATTTCCTAGTATTCTTCAATTTCTTTATGGGAAAAAAGGAGCTATTTTTGTATTAAATGTTCATAAAGTGCTTAGGCTCATTTCTGCCATACAAGTGTTATATAAATAAATGTTATTTTAATGGTGCAATGACTGTTTTAGCTTGTATTTCTTTTTTTGTATACATAATTTTGGCAACAAGCCTTCCCTCCTTCTTCCTCCATCCTCATTTCAGTTAGAACCCATGAAGTGGAATGATTGTGTCCAAGTGTATGTTCATTTAACTTTTTATAGATAATGCCAAAATTGTCTCCTAAAATACTGAGTCCATTTGTATTACTACAAGTGGAGTATGAAACTAAATGTTCCCTTGTCTTTTCTCTAAAATTGGTTGTCATTGACCTTTGTAAGTTTTTGGTTAAAAATGATTCCCCGTTATAATTTAGTTTATGTTTCCCTTACTACTTGTGGGATGACTTTTACTATTTTCTGTTCATTTTTACTTACTTGTAGAATTTGTGCAGTTTTACCCCTTATATGTTTTTAATGACTTTTGAAACTCTTTATATATTTTGAGTGATAGCTCTTGGTTTGGGGTAAACACTAAAAATTTACTTCATTGGTTACGCACCACTTAATTCTGCTTATAGTCTTTCACGTTTAGGTATTGTCAATGTTGAGTGAGTCAAGATTATTAATGATTCATTTTTTGACTTTTTATTTTTTTTTCATTTTTTGACTTTTTCATCTCTTGTATCAATCACATTCCCTAACACAAGGTTTTGTAAGTATATGCATATAGATATGTAAATATAATAAAGAACTAAATTAGTACCTGTGCATAATTTTGTGGTTTTAATCTGATGCTTTTATATTTAATTTCAAAGATCACCAAACAATGTTACTATGGCATATATTTTATGACTGCAAAAATACGTTAAAAGTGAATGTAGGGGCTGTTAAGATAGCTCATCAGACTAATGCACCTGCTTAGTCAAGCGCAGGCAAGTACAGGGACTGCAGTTTGATCCCCGGCAACACATGCCTTGCCACTCTGCTCCCAGGGTGGGCTTAGCTGGCCAGAGTTTGAGAGTGGAGGCGTGTGCCTGCAATCCCAGCACTGGTGAGGCCGAAAACAGGAAATTCACTGTGAGTCCGAGATATGTAATGAGACACCACGACAATTAAATATATTAAAAGCAAAAAGTAAATGGAATATTGGAATAATGTATGAGGAAGTATAACACAAGCACTGCTACAGTTTGGGTGCTAAAGGTGTCCCAAAGGCCCAGGTGTCAAAGAAATGGTTTTCAGTTTGATGCTGCGGAGTGGTGACAGAACCTTTAGGAGTGAGGCTAGTGAGAGGAGTTTGTAACACTGAGAGTGAGTCTTTTATGGGAGCTCTGTCTGGCCTTCTTTGTTTTTTACATCATTGACACAATGTAAATAGCTTTTCTCCTTCACATGCTTCTGTTGCAGTATTCATTTCAGGTGCAGTTCTGCAAAGCCAACTGATTATGATTGAAAGTCCAAAGCTGTGAAAAAATAGATACTTTCTCTTTGTAAGTGGATAATCTCAGGCAGTTTGTTATAGTAATGGAAAACTGACAAATACAAATATCTTCACACCTACTTTATGTTTACACCATGTCAGTGCCAAAAATCTACATTAATAACATACTTGTTACAAGCACTTGAATTTAAACCTCTTTTTAAAGTTTAACTTTTAATCTATTTCCAATGTATTTTGCTTTTGAAAAGATTAATAGTTATACTATTTAATATATTTTGGGGCCAGGGAGATGGCTCAGTGTAATAGGTGCTTCCCTGGCAAGCACAAGGGCCTGAGTTCAATCCCCAGTTTCTGCAAAAAAAAAAAAGTAATATATTTTTCTTTTAATACTGTAAAATATAAGCTTAACACTCTCCTTTGGAATATTTTTTTTCTTAGTATTGGCATGGATTGAGAAAATGAAATAATTTATATGTATCCTTTGAAAACTTTTATAGTTACTTGAATATGGTGGGTTACTAGGAATAACAGAAGGACCATAGAGGAGAAAATCCCAGGAAGATAAAAAATATTAGATTTCATTGTGTTTTAAAGACAATATGAAAAACTTCAAGCTCTATAATTTGAGTTTTGTTGAAAACATTTGTTCTAGTCAGAGAAAAGATTAGGGCTTCAACTCTTCTGATTTCCAATCCACTGTGCTTTTGTCCATCTGACCAGGTTAATGTTCAATTGTATTCTTTTTGTTATTGTTTACTTACAGAGATTTATATATTTCAACTCTAAAGGACAAAAGAAATAAAGTTGGATAAACTTTGGAAATATGGAATAAGATAGTGAAAGATACAAACAGTTTTACAAAAAAAAAAAAAAAACACTTTTTTTCTATGATTCTGGAAGAAAGATCTCCAGGGAAATGATGAGATAATTATGATTATGTATTTCTCTGCATGGACAGGGGTCCAAAGCTTGGAGCTCATGTTAAATGTACAGGTTTGTGATTAGTTAAAGTATATGCATGACTTGATAAATTAGCATTTATTGGCATTGGGCAGGCTGTCACAATGTTGGCTTAAGCACTACACAATCTCTCAAGAGTGCACAAACCTACATGTGAGGGTGGTGAGGAGGAGCCTGCAGGAGAATGGGTAATGACCATTAGATTAACTTCAGATTTGGCTATTGGAGATCCATAGGCAATCACATTATGCCTAATTTCTACAACCAAGCAAATATAATATGGAATTGAAAAAAAAAAAAGGGCTGAGGGCCTCAGTAAAATACCACAATCCTTTCATCGGCTTCAGTCAGTTTTTATACCTGGTCCATGAAGTGGCCAACTCCTTAACATGAGTTCACAAAGTTCACAAGGTGAATTTATAGATATAATTCCCATATTTTGTCCCATAACACATGTGGTCATTGTAAAACTTTGGAGTTGCCTAGAAAGAGCAGAGAGAGAAATGACAAAGCCAAAGTAACTGACATACAATGTGAGGCCAGAAGATTATACAGAGGACTGTGATTTATGAAAGGGGCTAAGGACCCACCCTTCACTACAATAACCAGTGCCAAGAGCATGGCTCTCATTCTATCTAGTGGTGGCTGTATTCTGCACATGGAGGAGTGTTGGCCATACCATCATGAAACCTCCAACTAACAGAGGCCTGCTGGCATTTCATAGCCACCAGAGGTCAGGAGACCATCATTACAATAATGGTTGCAAAGGGGGAAGGATGTTTCCAGGGAACTTCAGATTTGGCTATTGGAGATCCATAGGCAATCACATTATGCCTAATTTCTACAACCAAGCAAATATAATATGGAATTGAAAAAAAAAAAGGGCTGAGGGCCTCAGTAAAATACCACAATCCTTTCATCGGCTTCAGTCAGTTTTTATACCTGGTCCATGAAGTGGCCAACTCCTTAACATGAGTTCACAAAGTTTACAAGGTGAATTTATAGATATAATTCCCATATTTTGTCCCATAACACATGTGGTCATTGTATTAGCCATATTTTCTCATCACTGGCACAAAATGATCAGTGCTCACAACTTATAATTCTTTTTTTTTTTTGTATCAGGGCTCAAACTCTGGACCTCGTGCCTGCCAGGTGGGCACTTATACTGCTGAGCTATGCCCCTGGCCCTACAACACTCACAACTTAAAAAGGGGGAGGCTTTCCTTGGCTCACAGCTCCACTAGGTTCATTCCAGGAAGAAGCTTCAGGAAATTATGAGGAGTTTAAAGGACACTATAGATATAAAACATCATAGTCATTACTCTTGTGTCTTGGCGGGCAGGAAAGAGGGATGGATACACCACACATTTTTTGTTTTTTTTTGTCTTTTTGAGACAGGGTCTCACTATGCAGTTCAGGCTGGCCTTAAGCTCACTTTGTAGCTCAGGCTGGTCTCGAACTCACAACAATCCTCCTGCCTCAGCCTCCCGAGTGCTGGGATTACAGGCCTGCGCCACCACGCCCGGCTCTACACCACACATTTGAAGAGACTGGAAAGAAGTCCGAGTTGATGTTAACATCTGAACCCGATAGCATCATTAGATACAGTAGAGGCTCAAAAATGGAGTCTGGTGAAAATATGCTCACAATACCTCTAATGTGTCCCTGGACAGACCTTTGACTCATTTTCCATTTTTTAAAATAACTAAATGTGCTCTGGAATTGATATAGTTGGAATTTGGACAACTCTCATTATAGGTTTGTGAGAAAAGACCTGTCCTGGTGGGCCAGGTGGAAGTCTCTGAAACTTTCCATCTGAGATGTGGGGCATAATATGATCCAATTCTGGAGCTGCATTTGGACAACCAAGGGATCATTCAGAAGGCCTGATAGATGCCACTTCCAGAATGGAAATGATAAATCCAATGTATCTGAAATGGACCAAAAAGCATAAGTAACTTATGCCAGTGTCCTATATTTTACTCACATTTAGGATCATATATGAAGGGGATCTTTTACATACAGTTGAAATACCATGGGTTAATTATATAAATAATATGGCTTTGTATTTGTGTAAAAGCTGAAAAATGTGGCAAGTAAAATAAAGCCGCATTTTGTGATATGAATTTGGTGACAGTCCCCATGTGGACCTCTGGTTCCCTGATTTTCAGTTTTAGGCTCATTGGAAATATTTTCTCACAGACTGCAGATGTTTAATGTGATGCAAACTCTGCTTCCTGTTCCTTCATCTCAGTGAGATATATTGCTCCATTGTGTCTATTCCTTGGACCCTGGTACTGAAACGGCACCCGAAACAAGGAGACTATGGGATGGTCTCCTGCATTTCATTTCTTTCAGTGATCACCACCTTGCTCTGTCTGTTGCTATGACACTGAGACCATTTGTATCATAGAGTTTTTCCACTTTGCTAATCGTTATAGTGGAAAGGCCAGTCCTAATCAAACTATTTCAATATCACGTGGAGTAGAAATCCTTGTGTGCTTTGTTTGAAACTGATTTCAGTATAAAGACAAGTGGAGAATGCAAAATATTGATAGTAGCTCTATTTTAAGTTTAGATGTAATTCATAATCATTGTTATATGTAGTATACCTAAGATGGCACAGTATTCCATCATGATGTAATAGTTGCTTGACTGTAAATGCTTTTTAGACTTTTGGGGCAAGCCTGGTCTCAATGGAAGGGTGAGACATCCTTAGATTTTGAAGGCCAGCATGATCATAGAAGGGGAATATCACAATCTGATGATTTATAAGCTGGGCCCTTTATTAATGAATTTCTTAAAGTAGCTATTAAAAAGTGATTTGATAGAGGTGAAAAGTTTTGACTTCAAATGATTTTGGATTTACATTCTGTGCTTTACCTTCTCTTTTTCCACCTTTGAGAAGACAAGTGGAGATCTCCTTAATAGGTGTGTTTTGAGCTGAGGAGGAATAACATTACAGTTGGAGGTCCATTTACTATTCTTGATAGGTTTCCCCCTGTTTTGCACATCAGGGCTCCAAAGTCTCTGTCCTTGGTACTGATTCCAAAGCAGACAACCTAATGCTAGGCTCCGTGCATGACAAATGCCTGCAGTTTCATGTGGATCTCTTTTTCTGGGGGCTGCTGTCCCTGAAATGGGTAACTGAAATAGCTCAATTAACAATTGTTTTGAACATTCATTTTTGGACCCAAGGATATTTGGTTAATTTTACAGTTGGCATTAGCTGGAGTCATTACTGAATGTCTTCTGCATAAATTATGGCATATTCAAAATGTGAACATTCTCATTTCAGTGGAAGCAACTCAAGTGGAAAACTGAAAATCCCCAAACAGAAAATTAACAAACATTTGTTCTGTCACAACTCAAGCATGTGGTGTTCTTTTCTGTCCTGAACAAAATTATCTCGGCTTTCTAACCAATGCATGCAGTTATTTTACAACATTCCAAGGGAAAAGCACCCTGTGGCTATCAATGAGCTGATTATTTAATCACGAAAGACAAGGGCTTAAATAAGAGAGATAAAAGCATCTTTAGTAAGAGTCACTGGGGACACCAGAATTTGGAGAGCTTTTTGCATAACTCCGCCCCACTCAATATTAGAGTGTCATGGATGCTGAGATGAACTAGGGAAGTGGCACACGTGAAAGCTGACACTGTGTGTGTGTGGGGCTGCTTCTTGTCTCACTTTTGAATTTTTCCAGTGAGTTGATATTACTCATTTGAACCAAGAGCATGGACCAGAAGAAACTTGTAAATGCCAGATCATTTCTGTTTTTGCTTTATTTAATGGTGGATCTATTTTTATTTTCATATATATTTTATATATTATATATTGCCAATATAATTTATAATATTTATAATATTATCCTCCTGGGCCTTCATTTTGTTTTAAATTCTTTTTTACTCCTTTTGTCCTCTGGGTGTGGTTAGTGGTCAACATACAGAGAAAGAAGAGAGTTAATACTTGTCTTTGAATTCAAAAATTATTTTTGAAACAGCAGGAGGAGATATTCAAACATGCATTGTGTGTGTTGTATTAAACAGCCTTTCCTTTTTGTTTTTGTTTTCCAACCATCAAAATTTAGCCATATATGGCGGTGCATGCCTAAAATCATAGCATTTGGGAGACTGGTGCAGGAGGATTGCAAGTTCAAGCTGATCCAGGGTGTCTTAGTAATGTGACAAAATCCCATTTCTAAAAAATTTAGTTGATTAAATTAAAAGAGGCTGTGGATGTAGTTTAATGTGTCCAGGGTCACCTCCCAGTCAAATCCAATAGTAAATTAGGCAGCAATCCCATATAAGTAAGAGTAATTCACCATGGTAGTTAGGTAAGGTATGGGGCTGTTGTGGAATGACAGAAGTCACATGATTGTGGCATGCGTCATTGTCAGCTTTGCTGCTTTCTCACTGCCAGACTTTCCAATTGTGAGGGCAAAACTGGTAAAACAAAACAAACAAACAAATAAATAAAAAACTCACCAAATTTTGGAGAAACAAATGACCTGGATTCCATCTTTATGGGAAGTCCAGGAATATAAACCAAGACTCACATTCTTTATTCTGAGATAGTATGTGAAGCTGTTATGGGAAGGGCAGTAAGCGTTGTCTAGGAAATAAGAGAGAGCAAGACAGGACCCAAGCCTTTCCCATGCCTCAGGGTGGAGTGTAGCAAATTCGAAGTATTGGGCAAGAGCCAAGCAAAAAGCCAGGAGAGGCTGATTTCTCCACAGGACTCTGGTGGTGAGAGTGAGAAGAAACTTTGGTGGATGACCATGCGGTTTAAAAGAGAACCAGGAATTCTGTCTTTCCACAATTGCCTGTGGTACATAAGCCCTTCTAGTGCACTCTTAAAGAGCTGGACATCTTGAATTGCAGTGAAGCCTAAATTGACCAGATCTACTGAGGATAGGTTGGGTGCACCTGGAAACCCCAAGATAAAATTTCCTGTAGTGGGTAGAAAAATAGATATATGAGGCAAAAATCTAAGCATGGCAGTAAGTAAAACGTAAGAATATCAGTATTTGTGGCCTTTGAAATTTACAATCATCTAAGTTGGATTTAGTACTCAGATAAGAATTCTGACTTATAGCTAAAAATTGCCCTAAAACTCTTCCCCAAGATCCATCGATCTCCAGGCCCTGCGAGTGTGTGGGAGGGCTTCTGCTCTCTCCTGCGGTCGCTGGACCAAGAACAGGCCCGCCGCGCTAGAGGGACTCATCCCCTGTTCTCTCTTTGCCTCATGGTAGCAGTGCAATTTCCTTTCACTCTGAGATGCCTCAAGATTCTCTTTGTTCTTTTTGTGATGCTTATCACTTCGCATGTTTTGCAGTAATTATACATATATTGTAAACGCATCATTTATGCATCAAAAGGCAGTTGCTGAAGTTAAGTGAATGGTCCTTGGGAAACCCCAAGCCAGACTTCACATTTCTTTGCTTCTATTTTTTATTTTTTTATTATTTTTTATTTATTTATTTTTATTTTATTGAAATACAAATGTCAATCAGACAGTTTCAAGACACCTTAACCATACACATTCGATGAATTAATACATTGTAAACTGTTTTCATAACGTTTTGGTATTGCACAAGGTGCATACATGATATTATATTTACAGATATTATTTTAGCAGATGCCACTTATCAGTGAATTAAGAGTGTAGCTGCTTATTTATCTTATTTTTTAATACCTGAATTATATCAAAAATTCAATAATTATTTACATCGTGGATGACCGTAGTACTAGAAGCCGAAATAATATCCTGTCCAACCACCATTAGTGCAGATCTTGCCTCTCATAGAATTATGTAGAAGCACAGCGTTATCTATCCCAACTGTACTGTCCATACACACACATCATGATTTTTTCTTTCTACATCCCTTCCTCTGTCTACACCTGTCAAAACTGGGCACTCCATTGACATTCAACTAACTTAGGTGCTTGAACTCGACACCACAATCCAACACAGTCCAGCATTCTACAACCATAGTGAGTTATTCAAAGAAATTGTCGACCATATCCATTTACAGCTCAGCTTAATATTATGGGCTCATGATGTATACTTCATTTTTATACTTTTCTGCTGGATGGTTAAGACCTAGATAGATCAAGACTTATATACCAACACATGAACTTTATATTTCCTATGTGGCCAGTGAGGTCCTCTCAGGGTTTATCTTGTAGTACTGTACATTATTCTGTAGTTCCTTTGTCTGTGTCATCCATGTGGATGAGTCACGGCCAATGCTTGACCAATTTGCTCGCTGTGAGAGCTTGAGAGAAAGTTTTCTCCTCATGTGACTCTCCCCAGGCACACTTTAGAACTTCAATTTCTTTCCTCTGTGGCTCCATAATCTCCTTGTTCAGAAAATTTGGAGCTCACCTGAGTTTCATGATGTTGCAGTACAGGTTCTCCTATGTCCTGAGTCTGCTGACCTTGAAAGGCTAGAGCCAAAATGTTGGCTGGCCTTGTGGCTCTTCTATTTCTCCAACCCTGACTTGTAATCTTAGGATGTTAACCATCCAGAAGAAAAGCTGATTAGTATCCTGCAGCATATGCCATTCACTATGCCTTATCTGACTCAATTGATTTTACTTGTTGTATGTTACCTTTTGTATTTCTGCTTTTTGCTTGTTATACTAGGGAGACTATACGATATTTACACATGTGTGTCTGGTTTATTTCACTTATGAGTATATGTTCAAGTGGCATCCACTTCAGTATAAATGCTTCAAACTTATCATTCTTAATAGCTGAGTAATACTCCATTATATAGAAATACCACATCTTTTTCAACCATTCCTCAT
>PVKA01022614.1:0-36842 GCA_004027165.1 Ctenomys sociabilis | reverse complement strand
AATCAGACAATTTCAAGACACCTTAACCATACAGAGTCGATGAATTAATACATTGCAAACTGTTTTCATAACGTTTTGGTACTGTACAAGGTGCATACATGAAATTATATTTACAGGTTTTTTTATAGCTGAATTATATCAAAGATTCAATAATTATTTACCTAGTGGATGACCATAGCACTAAAAGCCGACATAATATACAACAATAAATTTGGTGATAACTGATCATACAGTCAACAAAATTTGTGAATGGTGAAACATTGTAACTGAAATGATATTTATTTATCTGTTTATTCATTTTTAAATTTAGAATGCAGAAATGTAAATCTCATAACAGCTAGTTATGTTACCACATTAGATAAGCATAGGAGGGTAAATTTCTGTACACTAGTATTCAGCATGCTCAAAGCTATGAAACCAAACACCAGTAAAAAACACATATACTTAAAGTGGACAAACATCAGATATAGAATAGCAAAACAGGTGGAAAACTTTAATTAATGTGTTTCCTTTCTTAGTGGATTATAAGGTAAAGTCCATTTTATTGTGTTCATTAATGTAGCTTGAGGGGGGAAGATTGTACAGAGGCACATTTGCAAGAAAAAGGAGGTTTCCGTGATGTCATCCAGAAGCTTCCTTGTTTGAAGCACTGAAGAGCGCATCTGAGTGAGATGATCAATGTTCATTAGCTGCACTAAACTGACAGGTACACAAAATGGCACCGCGTGTGTGTGCGTCGGAGCTTTCCATAATGAATAAATGGACCGTATGATCCCAAAGGCAGTTGTGCTAGTCATAACTTTATATTTGACACTTGACTGCTCTCAGGAGTCTGCGAAAATTATCCATTTGTAGAAAATAATAATAATAAAGAATGAGAAAAACTGGATGTTTCCCCAAAAAACAGAGAGAGAAAAGCCTCTCAGGGACATCATATCTACAAATGAGAATGTTCTGAGATGAGTCAGTTATTTATCTTCCTGGTTATCATTCATTGCTGCTGGAGTACCTTCCAAGTTCACTTCACTGCCATCGATGGCGTCACCTTACACACTAAAACACAAAGCTAATGCGAGAGGAAGAAGTGGCATAAGCCAGAGCTCATGCTCGGTTTGGCATGGAAATTCAGACTTGGGACTAGAGGACAGGTGGCCATCAAGGATAAAATAAATTATATATTTGGAAAACAAAGCGCTAACTAATTTTCAGGAAATGTTGTATTCCATTACCTGAGTGTCCCACCACAGCTGCTTTCTGAAATTGTCACCATCAGCCATTAGAAGAAACCAGGATATTAACATTGCTGCCTGTCTGTCAAGAGATCTCTGTAAGTTTTGACAAAGAGCTAAATCTATTTCGCTAAAATACAGAATTATTTTGACACACAGAGTTGCAGAAAAATATTAAAATAATTTTCTTCATCCCATCCAGATGCAAAATAACAAAAATTCTATGAAAAAGAAAAGTAAGGGACAGCCCGATAGCTCAGCAGATTAAAGCACCTATTTGGGCAGGCATGAGGACTAGGGTTCAATTCCTGGCATGCTGTGCCAGCCCAACACCCAGCGTGTGCTGAGACAGCGATTGAGACTAGACATGATGGCACGTGACTGTAATTCCATTGTTTGGGAAGCTGAAAACAGGAGATCACTACATGTCTGATTTGTGTAGTGAGACCCTGTACTAAATAGATAGAAGATAAATAAATAGGGGGCTTGTGGGTTAGCACAGTTGTTTAAGCGTCTGCTGGGGCAAACCCAGACAGGTGTAGGGGACTGCGGTTCGATCCCCAGATCCCTATGTCTTACCAGACCTGCCCTTAAGGCAGCCTGAGCCTGCCAAAAAAAAAAAAAAAAAAAAAACCTTTTCAAAGATAAATAAATAAATACTGGATGTGAAAAATACTTTGCATATCAAGGGCTTTAGAATTCAGTATTCAATCAACAGTTTTACTTCTTTTCCTGGTATAGGTTTTAAGGAATCTAAATATTATGCATCATTTAGAATTTATCATGCCCTTGTTTTAGGGCTGTTTGAATCTGGAAGGAAGACTGGACAGTATCAGGTTTACAGCACCAATGTTATGAGAGTTAGAATTAAGCTGAGGTCTTCCAAACCCTGGATTACCACTATTTCCAACTGGGGAACGTTTTTAAAATGAGTGCATGGGGGTGGGGTCCTCAAAAGGAAGTGGTACTGGGATTATTTTTACAAAGGATAACACACATTGACTTTGAAAGTTGGACTCCATTCCTCCCTGGGCCAGGCCACAGATGTATGTGGCTTACTTAACCCCTTCTCAAATTTAGTGTAAGCCCTACATAATGATATATTCTGTTTCCTATGATTTTTTTTTAAATGGTGAATTTTATGATATGTAAGTCATTCCTCAAAAGCATCTTTCCAAAGTGCCAAAATAAATAACATCAGGGACACACTCCTACACCTGGCGGATTATGTAATTCTACCTACCTCATTTCTCAAAGTAGGAATTGAGCAGTATGCAAGATCACCTGGACAAAGTGGCCCCTTTGTGAGGCTGAGGGGAACTTCTAGAGATTGGTGCACTACAGAGTGCGTTAATAAGACCAGGTAGCATTCCTACTAAGCACCGGCAGTGTCAGGTTTCTGCCAGTCGTCTCACGATGTCCCCCTGTGTTCTTTGCTCCCAAAATCTACTTTTCTCTTAACTGCCAAGGTACTAGTGCAAGCACAGGGCCTTGGCACACATCCTTCCCTTTGCCTTCTGTTCCTGCCCCTCTCCACTCCATTGTCTTCCATCCATCCTACCAGAGCTGATAGTGTGACAGTCTAATATCCACTGTAGTTGTGGCTCAGTGCCTCTACCTGGAGATGCTCAACCTGGCAGTGGTCTAGCCCTCGAGGGGACGTCTGGCAACACTCAGAAATATTTTGGGTTGTTAAGACTTTAGGGAAGGAGGATTGCTCCTGGCCTCTGGTGGATGGAATGAAAGGTCCTGCAGTACTCAGGACAACACCCACAGCATCCTCCTGGCCTGGTTCCCTATGATTTAGTTACTTTATTTTTAATTTCAGAATTCAGAAAGATAAAGTTCATAATAGTTATAGTTGAAAGATTCAAGAGTGGGTAGTAACAACAACAACAACAAAAAATCAGGTACACCAACATTTAGATCTCACATTCTAGAAGGCAGCCAAAGGGAAAATCAAAGTCCAGGACTCTTGCCTGAATGTCTTTAAGGAAGTTTCCCAATCTCTGTGTGACTGGAGTTCTGCTTTTGTCTTATTTTTTTTTCACCTTGATGATATAATAATAAAACTGCTACTTTAAAAGATGATCATGACTATGATATTAGAGGGAAGGCGCAAAGGGTTTAACATTCTGTTTAGCAAAGTCATTTCAGTTCTTGGAAATTGTTGTAATAATTAAAATTGTTGTTCTCCTATCTTTAATACACAGATGTGAGAATAGGGAGGACACATAGGACACCCACTAGTGGGAAGTGGAAGTACCTTGAAATTGCTACCATGAGAAGGAATTGACACTAGCCCGCAGAGTACGGTAGTTCTTGTGAAGGGGTGCTGTATGAACAGCCTAGTTGGTGAGTGGCTTTCTCCCTTGCCGTGTGATCTCTTCCAAGGGAGGATTTTGCGCTGTGATCCCACACTCCAGGAAATCCTTACCATATTGTTTCCCACAGTTCAGAAAAAGTGTTCTTAGGAAGAGAGCAGCAGGTACTTGGAGTCAGAAGCTCCCAAAGGCTCAGCTTAAGGCTTGAAACATAGGCAAAGTACTGGCAGCAAAGCTGCAGAGGGTCACAATGCCTGTGTCTGCTACTATGGTGCATGAAGAGCAGAGACCAGCAAATTCTCTTACAACACCACCGCCAGACCAGACCATCTGGCACACATCCTGTTAGTGGATGGAAGAATCCACATAAGAGGACTATGTAACCTGCAACTAAAAATTATTTTCATCAAGTAATTTTAAAAATGCAGCAGTTGGTCACTATAAGGAAATACAGTTTTGAGCTGATGTGTATGCATATATTAATGTATGTGAGTGAGGAAAAAGAAATAGATCATCCACTCACATTTAGATACACATGATTGCGCCTTTGAAGATTTGCTGAATTTGTTTACTATAAGAAGGGATTGAGTTATCTTTAGGCTTGTTAAACATATGCTGTGCCCCCTCAGCATCCTCCGTGTGACATCGTATGAAGCGTGTTAGTGAAAATTAAAAAAAAAAAAAAACTGGTTCAAAATTACATTTCAGATTTATGCACACAATACTGTTTGACATATAAATGCTTTATCTTTTAGTTGCAGACTTCTCTATTTGCCACATCGCATTATGTCATGCATATTACATTTCACTAAAATGCCCTGTTTTTGAATCCCTGAACCAGGAGAGACTTACAGAAACGAGTTTTTCTGTCCTCTTTCTCAGAACGCGTCATCGTTGGGTATGTCCTAATCATGTGAGAATCTTCAAATGTGGATTTTTACACCCCTCTATGGTCTGTTTTTATAATTTTTTTTATTAATTTTAATGAGATAAAAGAGAAAATAGCAATGAAACAGTTTCAAAACAGGTTAGTAGCACAATTATAATAATTAATATATTGTATATTGTTGTCTTTGTAGTAGTCAGAGGGCAAGATGCAGACATGTTTTCTCCAGTCCTTTTTTTTTTTTTGATGACATATTTCAAAGTGTTTAAACGTTATTTTTAACTATAGTTATAGAAAATTAATGTTCTAAGGTACAGAAAGCTCTATTACATCCAGATGATTGACACTAACAAAAGATCCACAAGGTGGTGTACATGGTTCCAGGGTAAACCCTGAGGGGATTTGACTGACCGTATCAGATAGCAAAAGTTACATTTTTAGTTATATAGGTCTTGCTTTGGCTTGGTCTTAACCATCTGGCAGGAAAGTCCAACCACAGGTACGAAAAGTAAAGTCATATTAATGTACTAAGCTGTAAAAGATACAAGTCAACAACTTCTGACAATTGACAATTCTGCTGATAACTCACTACTATTATGGACTAATTTGCTCAATTCAAGTACCTACAATCTTTGGTCTGGAATCAAATATGAAAAGGTTATTCTCCAAATGTAGATTCTCTAACTGCAATAGAACACCCATCTCTGACAAAACAACAAAAAAAGGAATATAAATGAAGGATCACTTTGTTGTGAAAAAAAAAATATATATATATACAAAATAGGATAGATATACAGCTATTTTCTCTTAGTACAGTGAGAAGAAAAGTTTGTACTAATATTATTTAGAGAAGACATCCTGTTTGCATCTTGTCATCCAAATAATGATTATGAAGACAATATGCAATGTATTAATTATTTTAACTGTCCTACTAATCTGTTTTGAAACTGTTTCATTCTTATATCTTTTCTTCTTACTAAAATGCATAACAAATAAAAATAATATAAAGAAAGCTCTATTACAGTGCAATATAGATGATATCTACTCAAGTGTTATGTACACTGAAAATTTTAGTACATAATTCTTATAAGAGAATATCTGTTGCATGATTATTTGCGACACTGTGAAAACATTTATTATTGTTCACACCTATGCCTATTTTTCTATTATCCAATTACTAAGAAATTATTTTTAAAACTTGAAGTGCATAACCTCCTTTTACCTATTAGCCTTACCCTAAGCCCTGAAGCAAACTTAAATCTATATCATAAAATCTTTAGAAAATTCTTTATCTTTTGTTGCCTCTGAGTTCTTATCTTGGAATAAGATTCAAATTGCTTTCATCTCTGGGACTCAACACAATATTATACAGAGATCACAAAGTTTGAGTTGCTCCTTTCCTTCACAATGCAAATAAACATTTATTGAATACATTGATCACATTTGTCAGCTCAGTGTTGCATGCATCATTGTAGTTGTGGGTTTTTAATTATCATTTTACTCCTGTGTTTTAAATATAAAAAAATATGAATGGTTTGCTTCTCAATAAAGCTGCATATACTTTAGAGAAATGCAATATTTTGCTGATTCTTTATTTGTTTTATTGATAGTTATTAAATAAACAAATATAATTCTCAAGTACAGCTTCCTGTTGACACAGGTACATGAGAACCAGTGCATATAGCAGGATAGTAAGCAAATATTTACTGCAGGACTAAATTCTACTCTACACAGATGAGGTTTAGCACTAATTTTGGTGCCTGTGCCATGAGCTGTTTTGTGTGGTAAAGCATATTTGCATTAATATTTGTAAATGCTCTGTTTAATAGACTCTATTATTTTAATGATTTGTTTTGATCTCATTTTTCACATGTGCTTTTCAATAGGAACAAAAATGTAGACATTGCAAAAAAGGAAGAAAATGTTCAAATGGGAAGGAGCACTAGTGAAGGGGAGGGAGGAAGGGAAAAGGGTAAAAAGATGAGAAAATGGGGAAAACAACTGAAACAAAGCTTTTGTAAATAAAGAACACAAGAAGAGTAGAAGAGAGCATAGGAGAATGAAACAAAAAAAAAAAAAACAAAAGAATCAAGTTATAGCCAGGCGTGGTGGCGCATGCCTGTAATCCCAGCACTTGGGAGGCTGAGGCAGGAGGATTGTTGTGAGTTCGAGACCAGCCTGAGCTACAAACTGAGCTTAAAGCCAGCCTGAACTGCATAGCGAGACCCTGTCTCAAAAAGACAAAAAAAAAAAAAAAAAAAAAGAATCAAGTTATATTATGTACAGGTATAAATTCCCAATAATGACTGTGATTATTATATACCTAAAATGTTTCAATAAACTAAGTTAATAAAAAACATTCTAATGACAACCTGAAATTCCTTGCGTGCCCTGTGTAGCTGCGCCACTTCCAACCTAGCGACTACACACGTGACTGTAAATAAGGATCAAAATGTGGAGTGCATATTGTGAAATAAGAAGAACCCTTTCACTTGAAAAAGGGAGTGAAATGTGGTGTGGAATAGGAAAAATATTTTTAGTATAGCTTTGCCTTTTCCAGAAACCCATACAATTGAAATCATACAGTATAAAGGGTTTTTTTTTTCTTTTTAGAGAGATTTCCATCACCGAAAAATATAAATTTAAATTTCCTGTGTGTTTTTTCATGGATCAACACTGGATTTCTTTGTACAAGGATATATTATTATATTACTTATGTCAACTTAGTGTATATTTATCTATCACCTAGTGAAAAAGCATCTTAACTGATTTCAAGTTTGAGAAATTGGAAATAAAACTTCGGTAAGCATTTGTGTGAAGGCTTTTATGTTTTTGAGAAAAACTCAAAATATGTACTCTATTGTTATTTAAGGCCTGGTTATTGACTATTTTTATTCCAATTCATTTTATGTTGAAATCCACAATATTAGACTCTACCAATACAAACATTAGTTATAAGTATAGTTATAAAGCTTCCAGCATTGGTTCTCAATAAGAATGTGGCAAAATACATGTTTCTGGTGGGAGAGATCTGAAACAAAGAAACAAGTTTCGAAGAAAATGAGAAAAAAAAGACCAACAGCAATAGCATATAAAAGGAAAATCTTAAGTGTTTTGTATAGATTTTTATAAACTTATGAAACACTTATAATTTTCCTTTACATGCTATTGCAGTTGATCTTATTTTAAATCAACCTCTTTCTTATAAAATGATAGACCACACCCCTATCCTTGAAAAAATGATCACTTCATGAAGCCATTCAATGATTATCTAAGTCTTATTATAGTCAGTGAAACTCTGCACTATTACACTGATTTGTAAAATTATTGGACTATCAAAAGGCCCATAGTTACTGAGGTTGTCTTGTACAAAAAAGCACAGTATAGAAATAATTTGATTGAGGCTATGGAGATGGCTCAGTAGAAAAAGTGCTTCCCTGGCAAGCTTAAGGGAAAAAGAAATAATATGATTAAAAATAAATTTAATCACTTGAATTCACAATGATAATAATCACACATTAATATTTCTGTGTGACTTATTTTATAAATTTCCATAGTGTCTATATGTGTTGTTTCTCTTATATTCTTTGGTTAGCACCATTGATTAGATATTCTTTCATATGCATTCATACCACTGATTTAGTTTCTTGCTGCTAACACAAGTACTACATGAAACACTGGGCTCTTGAAACCAAACAAATGAAATGTTTACCATATCCACAAGTGCATCTATTCATACTTGTCAAAATAATGGAAATTTATTATATTTAAAAATCAAAATTTTATGCATTAATCTCCATAGTTTTAGTGCTAAGCTATTTTAGGATGATACATTTACATCACCAACAACTTTAATGCTTTTCTTTCTTTCACACTTAATGTATTCTCCTAACACTGAAAGTCTTGGTGCTTAAAAGGAGATGAGTTTTTTTTTTCTTTTGTTATTCTTAGCAGTAATATCTGAATTCTGAAAATAAGTGCTTGAAAATGATTCAGTCAAGAACAATGTTGAAGTAGTTGAAACTGGAGCACTCATTATTTGTAGTCAAGAGGCAATCTCTCCTGGGCTGTCACCACTCACTCTTGTTCAGCTGGAGACACAAGATCCAAGATTAGAGGAAAGACATAGCCCTGTGGCAAGTTGAGTTGCATGAAATGGCCAATCAATTAATTCTTATAGCACAGAACATTTTTTACCATTTATATGTATATAAGATCATATGGAGCCTTATATTTTTAAGAAAAGTGATTTGCATAAGTGGTGCAATTATAAAAACAGCTGAGATTTATTTGTTACCTACAACCTACTCTGAAGGCATAGTCTAATTTAATCACCATATTATACTAATATACTTTTTATAAATGCACATAACAAGACTCAATTAGTTTAAGGAAATCATCTTGTCACACAATAGCAGTCAAAATATCTTTATTTCAAACTCAGGAAATCTGAATTCAGGAGTTATATCTGAATGTACAAGCATTTCCACTTCTGCTCAGTCACAACTTATGACACATAAATGCAATGTTAATCAGTTACCAGAAAATGATTGATATTTTAATAGTGCAGTTATACTGTACAGTGACAGAGTATAACGTTCTCCTTGTAGCATAGAAGGTTTGCCTCACACAAACTGAGTCTCACTTCTTGACATAATCATTAGTTTATAAGGGCCTACTGCATAATAGGTGTAGAAGCACAAAAACATAATGATATATGTCAGTATGCAGATGCAACATGGCTGGAATGATGAATCTTCACTAACAAGGAGATAATAAAATATGTGTTACTAAAAAGGAATTGAGCAAACAATGTAAAGTATTCAAATGGATGTGTAAGTGACATATATCAAACGTGAAATAAGTTCCTTGTTTCTAAAAATTTACTGGCCCAGCAGTAAATAATCACAGGAAAATTTCAAACTAAGGCTAAATACAAGTAATAGAAGCATGAGGAGAATGCAGGCATAGAAAGCAGGGTCTAAGGGTGAAACACATTTATTAATAACAAAAATCTGCGTATGAGACTGTGAGGCAATGCTAGGACATGAATGTCATAGAAGCATTGACAATGGAAGGCCACTGATACTGTATCAGTGATTAGCTAGAAAACACATTATTCTTTTTAAATTTCATGAAAGTAATATGTCTTTTGATAGAAATAACAAGTCATTTTTAAATTCTCAGTTTGGAAAACCAAAGTTCCTTCTGAAATATCATTGAAAAGATTAAAAGTACAGCAATCTACACTTGCAATTTCCTAATCTTTTATATTAATATTCTACACATCCCTTTAGCAAATATAATTTAATTTGTGTTTTTCTAATCCTATTACAGATAGTATAAGTGAACTAAAAAATTAACATAAAAATATTAGCTGCATAGTGTTTTCTATGTTGGTCCAGTTGAAATGTAAGCATTTTATATGTTTGTACTCCATGGCTTGATGTTCAATAAGAATACACAAAAACTGCACATGCTCCAGCAAAACTAAGAAAGAGTGCAAGGAATATTTCTGAGATTTTAATATCCAATTGAGTAAAAATGATATTCATCTGTGTTTTACCAAGATCCCACAGTCAAGAAGCCTGAACTATTATTGCTCTTTTAATATGACTGTAGAAAGCAGTAATTTATCCTTAAGCTTATTCACATGAATGAGTTCCTTTAGTCTCATTGTTTGATATTTCAGTAAAGGACACACACTGCAAGGCAATAACAATGGAAATACATCTAAAATTGGTTTGCAGTGTTGACACATTATTCAGAACCCTCGTAACATAGTCATGGCTTTCTACTGAATCTTATTTTGATCACTAACAATGAAAGGCTTATGAGACAGAATGTGAAAATAAGAGAATAAAAGTTATCTTTACATATTCTTTGAGTGTATAAAAATGGCAGATTACCATTTACAACTGTCAAAAGAAGTGATTAATTCTGTGTAATTTTCTATTTCCACTGCCTGACACAGTAAAATTAAATGAATAGGAGACCATTCTCTTTATTCATTATTTCAAGGGAACATTAGAAGATGAAAACCTTTTGAAATTATTATGTATTTATACTAACTTTTATCCAAAGACTATGAGGCCTACAGAATACTTCCTCCAAACCATAATGTTGTCTGAAAGATGAATTAGAGACATGAGGTCAACACAGATTAGAAGAACATCATTTAAGCCAGGTAAATAAAAATAATTAAATATACATGTTTGAGTTTTAGTGTTTCCCATAAACCAAAATGTATTAGATTAATATCAGTTTAAAAAAACCCTACATAATAATTAAGTCATGATATCATTAATTGCTTTCAATCTTTATAAATAGGCAAATTTTCACCAGCTGTCCAGTGAAATCCTTCCATGATATGGTAATGGGAGACAGTGACAAAGACATAGTAGTGAATTAATTTCTTCAGGAAAGATAAACTATCATTCAGGCATCTCTTTGTCTGACTCAGAACATACATTTGATGTCATTTTAAAGAACACTGTATAGTGATTTTTTTTTTAATGTATTTTGCACAGGTTCTCACTATGCAGCTTGAACTCCTGTTCAAGATTTGGGGACTATAGGAGCACACCACCATGCTTAGTCTTGGATGCTATTTCAATGTGTCTGGGAGCAGGCCCAGTACAGCATTTGGTGCCAGAAATACAGTATACTGAGATATACAAATTTTCACATGTATAAATACAGGTATACAGTATATTTATATAGGATACATGCATATAATCTTTTATATAAAGACAATAGATATGATATGTTCTTAAGGCTTTGAGTTGTGTATGGTGTATGGACCAATAATTCTCATAAAAGTGAACCAAACATTTTATTCACCAAACAAAATGAGACAAAGAACAGCTAAGTGGGACAATGGAAGCACAGGCCTTCTCCTCTGTGGGAAGCTGGCATAGAACAACTGAAAGCTGCAACCCAGCTTGAACAGTTTAGTGATTTAGAGGCCTTTGTAACAAAATAAATAAATATATAATAAAGGTCTGGGCAGGTAGCTCGTTGTGATGGCCCTGAGTTCAATCTCATGTAGCATTAAAAAAAATATAGTAGGATGAGGAGACAAATTGCATATGTGGATGACAGTACACACCTGTAATCCTAGCATTTAGGACCTGAGTCATATGGATTTCAAATCCAAGGCCTACCTAATCTACATAGTGAGTTTAAAGATGGCACAGACTATGTAAGGAGACACTGCCACAAAGAAACAATCAATATGTCAACTAAATAATCAATACATTGAAATACATTGTAAAAAATACTGATCACAGACTCACAATCTTACAGTTATGTAGGCACTTCTACTTATGAATTAAAACACGCAGAGCTTTTAGCTGTTTTGAAAAGATGTGGAAATTATTCAGAAATTTTTTGTTTAAAAAGCATAAGTAGTTTTATTCAATGAAACCTGCTAGATGAATTGCATAATGTTTTAAAAGAAGATACCAAAGTTATAATAATTGTCCTCTTCTTAAATTCTAGGTGTCTAAACATCAGTACTGTTCCTCTTTGTGTAATAGTACAAATGTAAAATATAGTTTTGAAATCTTTGTGCCTAATTTGTTAAACTAATTGATGGTATTTCTATACTTAAAAAAACCCACCACTTAAATGCAAATTTAATTTCAAAATAAACTTTGGAAATAAGTTCAGAAAAATTACACATTTTAAAAGTTCTGATACCTTAGGTAAGTAAGAAATAAGTACAGTCTCAGTATTTTGTTTGCACAATGACAGTGTTCTGACATTACATATAAAAGCTCTTCTAGGTCAAACGCATGACGACACTGACATCATTAATACCTCATTTTATCTTACAGTGAAATCCTTCTCACTTTGTACTCAAAAACTATATTTTTCTTACATGGAGGAATTACACAATAACCTAAACTCAGATCTTTATCATTGCCCAATTTTCCCAGGGTTCATCCTGAGGAAAAATGAACTTCAAACAAAGATCCATGCTGAAATTCACTTAGTCTCCGTTTCTATTTATTACACAGACCACATCTGTGTTTCCATGAGTGACTCTGGGTGTCCTTCCATTAGCAAATTGCTGGCATGATTTTCCTCTAAATGAGAATTATAAATTATACCTCTTACTTCTTTTGCTAAAGTACATTTTCCTAATATTTAATTTATAAATCATTTCCCAGATGTATTAGTAATAAATGGTTGAAGGCGGCAGACAGGTTTCCAACAGGAAAGCCTCATGCTTGCTGTTTACTGGGAGGCCTCATTAAAAAGGCATCAAGAAAAAGCAAAATAAAAACAACCTTGTGAACCTTTGTAATTGGTCTCAAGGGATGTGTAACTCTCATGATATCAATACAAAAGTGCCCCAGTCCAAACTCTTCCAATTGTATGGAAAATAGCTACTTGGTGATATACTGCTTCTATGAGACATTCAATATGGTCAAAATAAAGACAAAACAAAACAAAGTAAATGCTACTTGATTCCACATGTTTTTTCCCCTGAGACAGTATTTGACATAAAATGACCAACAAAATCCCTTTCAACTACCATGGTGCTCATTTTACATTACTAAGTCATGTAAAATAAATATGTGACAAGTACTTATTGTGTGTGCAGATATGTAAAAATATTTTCAGATATTACTGAGGGGATGGTAGCCAACAATTTAGAGGCATCACACTGACACCATTTCATGGAGTTAAGATTTATTAAAATACATAGTGATAATTCCCCCCATTTATCAATTTGTAAATAGTAGATGTAGCTAAGAAAAACATTGCTTTTTAGGGTTGTGCATTACTTTTCATGGCATAATTTGCCTCTTTCCCTCACACATCAATATGACATTAGAGTGGGTTAGCATCTTCATCCTCAACACATACCATGGCATCTACCTTCACCTTTGTATGACCTAGAGGGGAGAAACACACAAACAATAGACCAGGAAGCAAGACTAAGGTTTTGGTCTAATAACACAGGAAATTAAATTGCAAAATCATAGACCCCCCCACCTAAGAGGGTGGAGTACTTTAAGGTTTTTAGTAAAAAAAAAAAAAAAACACATGAAAAGTTGAAATCCAGGAATTTGAATTTATATCATATATATATATATATATATATATATATATATATATATATATATATATATATATAGTTTTTTTCCACTACTAGATCAGATTTGTAATGATCTGCCCGCTTGCAGCCTCCCAATTGCTAGGATTAAAGGAGAGTGCCAACACGCTCACTCTCAACTGCTGGCTCAGCGAGCCCCTGGGGTGGGGCTGGCACTGCAGGCCTGGGTATTGAAACCCCGGCCCCTGTGCCTGCTTTCAGGCTCTTTAATCTGATGAGCTATTTGGCCGGCCCTATATCTTTTGAAGCACTACAAATTTCTGTTTCCATTCACAAATAACTTATTAACAAATAATATTGTGAGTAGTGGTGTAAACTTATAATCTCAGATACTGATTATACTAAAAACACATGCAGCAGTATTGATATATTAACTTCATATACACTTATTCTTTTTTTAAGATATTTATCTAAAAATAATTTATGTTCAATATATAAAATAAGGAAATGAACCTCACTTTTTGTTATATGCAGAAACTATCTCACAGCTTTTCATTCACCTGATGAATGAAACTTTTAATGATAATTAATGACAGTGTGATAAAAATTTTCACATATAATCTTATAAGATTCATTGAATATTAAATCATATTGACAACATTTTCCTTTGGTATTTTTAATAATATATTTAAATAATTTCTTGATCTTCTAGTTGTAGAAATTCAGAAAATATTACAAGAGTGGGGAATAAAGCTTCATTAAGTTAGGTAAATTTCATATAACTGGATAGTACTAATTGTAGAAACACATTTATATCACTTCAAGGGCTTCACTATTAATCATTTCCCTGACTTAATAGTCCATGTGCTTTGTCTGTGACTGGCTTTATGTGTTAGAATATTCTACAGATAAGCGAAACATAAGACTCAGCAAACTTACTTGAAAATACAGAAAATCGTATGTACTCCTCATCCAAATTTCTAAATGGAAAATATTATCTCACATATCCTCAATGCAACTAAGAAAATAATTGCCACAGGGTAGGCCATTAGCTCAGCAGATTAAAGAGCCTGCAAGCAGGTGCAGGGGCCGGCAGGTTGCTCTGAGACAGCAATTGAGACTGGGTGTGGTGGCGTGCTCCTGTGATCCCAGCTCTTGGTAGGCTGAATACTCTATAGAGGCTTTCCTAAAAAAAAAAAAAAAAAAGAAAGAAAGAAAAAGAAAACAACTGCAACAAAACAATAACAAGGCAAATGTTTCTGAGAGTTTTACTAATGCTTTTGTTTACTGTCCTTTCTTGTCCCATAATATGATATAATGAAAAATCATATACTACTGAATAGTTGTAGAGAGTCTCTCAATGAGGGTTTGTCTGATGCTATCTCAGGATCACCTGAAGACAGGCATTTTTAAGAAAATGCCACATAACAAGCCACTTACAATGACAAACACCAGGATATGCTCAGCAGAATTCTAAAAATGTTTCCCAGTACATTCTTTTCAAGAAATACAAATTCAGGTGCAGCTCTGAAATGACTGATGATCGAATTAAGATTATCTTCAAACACCTTTAAAATGGGTAGATTATCTTGGACAATCCAATCAACCCAATGACACTGCAGCAGTCTTTCCATCTTTCAGTTGGGATAAATGCCAAAGAAGGACTGTTCACAGGCCTCAGCGATGGAAGTGCTGTTGCTCAGGAATGACTGGTCGCTAACATGTAGGAGGGGTGGGGGATAGTTCTTGCTTCTCAGGATGCATGTTTCTGTATTTTAGTGACCTGTTGGGTACTTATTAAGGGACTAGAAATTACAAATGTTTATAGGGTACTTTGACAATGAAAGTGGTTATAACTTGAATAAAAAGATGTATAGCCCTTCATCTAGATAGATAGATAGATAGATAGATAGATAGATAGATAGATAGATAGATAGATAGATAGATAGTTAACTTTAAAATCACATATTATAATAATTCATATGATAATACAATATGAAATATTAGGGCTGACCAAATAGCTCAGTGGATTAAAGCACCTGCAAGCAGACACAGGGGCCAGTTGTTTGATCCCCAGGCCTGCCATGTCAGCCCCACCCCCATGGCCCACTGAGATGGCAATTGAGACTGGGCATAATGGTGCATGCTTGTAATCCCAGCTTTTGGGGGACTGTAAACAGGGATATTACTACAAGTCCAATCTAGTAGTGAGACCTTGCACATTCAGTAAGCCCTTCCCAAATAAATAAATAAATAAATAAAATGTTAAGCTTTTATGAAAGAGAGAGAAGTTGAAGGAGGAGAGAGAAGCACAAATGAAAATCAGAATGAAGATGTAAGAGCTCAACATACCATTATTTCAGGCTTTGAAGGAAGCCAGGGTATGGTGTATTCTGATTGCTGAAAGTAATCTCTAATCAGCTAGGAAAAGAGAGCTCAATACTAAAAATCCGAGGGAAATGAATTCTGTCAACAGCTTAAATGAGCCTAGAAACAGAATCCCCAGGCCTGCCATGGGATTCTGCCCCCACAT
Source organism: Ctenomys sociabilis (assembly GCA_004027165.1). Lineage (NCBI taxonomy): Eukaryota > Metazoa > Chordata > Mammalia > Rodentia > Ctenomyidae > Ctenomys > Ctenomys sociabilis. The sequence goes on along the minus strand of PVKA01022614.1, from coordinate 20,800 downwards.
CCATCCAGAAAATAAAAGTCCATTGACCCTTTGTGAGCACAGGCAAGGATCCACACAGGACCCGAACTTCTAAACTATGATCACTTCAAGTTAATAAATATATGCTGCTTCTAGCCTGTAAATCTGTGGCAGTTCATTATAGCATCAACTGAAAAGTTTCTGCACTTAAAATGATTTAGAGAAATGAAATAATTCTTTTCATACTATGTGAAAACAGAAAGCCACATGCTCAGTGACCGTTGTTGACATATAAGATATCAGAAATGTTTCATGTGAAAAAAATTAAGAAAGTATGATATGGAAAATCTGCTCCTACAGGTCCTGGCATATAATTTATGGGTCTCAAACAGAAGTTGCAAGATCTGGCAGTACCCAATTATAGATAGCAGCACGATAACAGTGAGAAAGAATTCAGAACTGAAATTGAAATCTTTCATAAAATCTAATAGACATATCATTTCTAAGCCCAGTGAACTTTGATGTCTTATCTCCCAAATTTCTACATTTTTGAGCATAAATAGAAGTTTTCTTCATTTAAGTGAGTTAATGTAAGTGGAAGTTCTTTATAAATAAAAAAATGCAACCATGAGGTTTGGCTATATTTTTGTGTGATTCTCATAAGTGGATTAAAATAATTATTGGTGGTCAGATTAGCTGAAAATGCTAATTTATCATAATTGAAAATTAATCAACATTTGTCTTAGTTTCCTCTACTTTGAAACAATAAAAAATAATAGGAAGTGGTTTGTGGATGGTAAGCAGATGAATAGGGGTACTGAAAGATTCAGAATAATATTAGAGTGATACCTAAGTTGCAAATCAGTAAAAGGGCACTAGGTCAGAAAGGAAACATGATGAGAAAAGAGAAAAACACAAGTCTCATCCTCCTTATTTGGAAATGAGTCATTCCAGATGAAACTAATATGAGGGCAGGCAGAATAAGGCAGGTCTCTACTACTGTATGAGCTGTGTCCTTTCAAAAAGAGGGAATATCAATAGAGATGTACATCAAGGGAAATCCCTGTCCATGCAAGTCCAGGATGGCAGATGCCAAGGAAGACCAAAGACTGCGAGCAGAGCTCCCAAGGGTTAGAGAAAGGCATGGAGCAGCCTTCCACTGCTGGGGAAACCCTGCTGATTTCAGGCTTTCAGAATGATGGCAAGATGATAAATTCCAATTTGTGAAATCCCTGGCCAACCAGTAGTACTTTTCCTGTGAGAAAAGAATATGCATAAAGAACTATTGGATTCACAGCCATTTATTTAGCAAAAAGCATAAAGAAATTTGAAATACTAGTGTTACATTGAGAAAATAAAAAGAACAAAAAATAGTAGACACAAGGCATATTTGGAGGTCTGTGTACAATCAATGGAAAAAATATTTTAATCTGATGCATATAGATTTAAACCTTAACTCTTCCTTACACCATCTGAACTACCTTTAGTTAACATAAGGCCTCATTGTTTCCCGTACAATGGCTAGAATGAAAGACTCCATCTAACAGAAAAGAACCATGAACTTGGATTATATACCTGTGTGACATGGCAAACTAGCATTAAATTCAGCTGCAAGGGGGACTTTGGCATAGATCCCTGAAGCCCCAAAGATTTGAAATGGAGTCTCTGATTCATTTGCCAAGTTTTGTGGGCTGGGCTGTCCAAGGATAACACTTTCATAAGCTCTTGTCTGGACGAGTTTGTTGAAGGAAACCTGCTTGAGTTCTTCACATGCAGTTCTACTAAAGTATGTGTCAGAGACTCCATCTCTATCCAACTGTGTTTTAGTAAATTACAGCCCAGCAGATATTCCCTGCCTCAGGAGAGGCTCTAATATAGTTTGAATTCAAAACTTAGCTGCTGAAAGAAATGCTCAAAATCCAGGTACCATTCTCCTAGTGAGCAAAATTAGTTCTGTAGGATTAAAATGTTAAATCTCTTGGGTTTTCAGGTGAAATGTCTCATGCACTACGATGAACAAACAGCCACACTGTTGTGGCCAAACTTTTAACCTTTGTGAGATATGGCAGCCTATCTGAGGGGCAAACTATTATTAGTTATAGAAACAATAGGCTTGCAATCCCTGAACAAAACCTCAAACTATGTACATTACTAACTCTGAATAAGAACGAAGTAATTTTACTTTGCCTCTTCCATAAATTGTTGTCTCCATCAATAATCCCTCTGGAGAGAAATAAAAAATAAAAATATCAGAAACATTACTATTTTATAGAAAAAAATCTATGTTGTGAAATAATTTAAGTACAAGAGAATATTAAAGTAAAAAATATCTTTTATTATCAGAACTTCTGTAATGATACTCTGAAATAGCCACCCTGTTACATTATCTTCAACACTGAAGAGATTTTTGAACCTATCTGGGGAAAGTTTATTGATGTGATTTGGAGGAAATATGGTGTACTAAACTGGATATGACATAGGCAGTCTGGAGACCAATTCCTGCATCTGGCTCCATATTAACAGGAACTTTGACACTGAGAAGCGTCTTGGGGTCTACCTCCCCCCAGTGTAATGAATAAGACCATCTCTAAAGTCTGTTTATAATATAAAATTATGAGATACCTCCAATATACAATCAACTAAGCAGTGTCTCTTGAGTATAATTTTGTCGTATTTGGAAAATAACCTAACTCTATAACATAGAAAACATAAAAATGTATGAAAACTAATAGATATAAGTGATTTCACTAGTTATGGAATGTTTCAGAGAGAAATCATGTGCATTACGCATTAGAAACACAAGACTTCATATATTTCATCTGGCCACGGATTTGTACATCAACACTAAGATATAGCTATGTAGAAAATACTAATACTTTAATGAGTTGGGGACAGTGGTGCATGCCTGTAATTCTAGTAATTTGTGAGGCTGAGACTGGAGGATCACAAGTCCAAGGCTAGCCCACAAAACTTAGCAAATGAATGAGAGACTCCATTTAAAAAAAAAAAAAAAGTCCATGGTCTGTGTATGTAGCTCTGAGTGAAGAGTTTGAGTTCAGTCTCTAGCACTGCAAAAAAAAAAAAAAAATGTTAATGGCTTAGGTTTTCTTGGCTGGCTCAGGCTGCCTTAAAGGCAGGTCTGGTAATGCAGGTGGAGGTGGCGATGAAACTGCTATATCCTGTGCCTGACTGCATTTGCATGAGCAGTCTCTTAAACAACTGAGTGAACCAGCAGGCCCCCAATGTTTTGGAAAAGAGCATTAACTTCTTATGGTCTACTTACACTTACTTATTTGATACACTGAACTATTGCTTATATTTGTGCTGTTGGTAGCCAGAGAAAGAAAATAATGTTATCTTGAATTTAAAAAAAATAAGGTTATATAAAGAACAAGAAAACTTAAAAATAAAATGAAGTAGATCTCTTATTTTATTATATTAGAAATGTTTACAGTGAAAAGGCATATTGCATGTCAGAGATAATCAAGTAAGCTCTGCAAAAAGCGAGGTCTTGCAAGTAAGAGGATCTTGGTTACAAAAGGCAGAGAACATGGAAATCCTTTTGTATCTGATTTTTAACCTACAGAAGTTAATTTTGTGAATATTATTTGTGAAAAACTAACTCATGATAATTCTAGATTTCCAGATCAACTTTAGATTATAATGCATGATGCACATCATTATATCTCTCTTTAAAATTTTCCATAATTAATGAAATAATTTATATCTATTGATTCTTCTTGAAGAAAAAATGAGGATTTATTCTTTTGTTAATCTTTTATTTATTTATTTGGTACATGGTCCCACTATGCAGCTTGGACTCTTAGTGATCCTCCTGTCTCAGTCTCCAGAGCTCTGGGATTACAGGCATGCACCACCACACCTGAATTGGGGTAATGCATGGTGCCCACAGGGTTTTTCTCTGCATATAACATTTCCTGAAACACCAAGTAATATATAAATAAGCATATAGATTTTAAACTTGGCATCTTTGATTGGGCCAGTTTAGTATTTAAAATTCATTGAATAATTCATCAACTGACAGAGTCTCAGTTACCACAATCTATATCACTAAAGACTCAAACATATAATCTAAATCACTGGTAAAACTACGGGTAGAATGTCAAAGAAGGCTAGCAAAGCTGGAGGAAGAATGAATTTGTCACAATCAAGTCCAGGTCAAAGTTCCTTTTTAAGGCTTTCAAAGATCAAGCAATTCTTGATAATTGCACACTTCCCAGATCTTCGAGATGCTTTAGCTATAAAAAGAAGATTTTGACTTAAAATAGAATAAAGCTTCAGTACTGTAGCCTATCTGTCATGCTTAGTCTATTTTATCTACTACTGTCAAGTGAAGCCTTCAGTACACTGACTTCTATACAGTTTCTTCTCTTAACGATACTACAATAAGATCGTCTATCATAATCAAAACAATTTAGGAGATAACTTTGGAATGACAGCAGCTGGTTAGCACTGTAAATGAACCTAAAATATGACCACGCTAATAATGAAATTATTTCAAGTAATTGTCTTTATAATGGATATTCGCCCTTGCTCTCCCATACACAAAATGGTCAACACAAAACAAAATGAATTACCCCACCCTAAAGATAAAACTTCTTTTTCTATTTTAAATAATCCATGCAATTATGAGAAATAATCTTTTTATATCCAGAAACTTTCAATATGAATGTTATTGTTCAAGCACACTTAAATTTGTCATAATTTTTAAAATTTTGTTATGCAACCTTAAACGTACCTGTCACACCTTTGTAAGCCCAGAAGAAAATAAAAGAACTGTCTTTATATCAGTTTAAGTTCATATTGAATTGAGGCAAAATTTTCCCTCAACCATCCTTATAACCAATTATACAGAAACCACATTGCAGTCAAGCCACTTTTATTTCTGAGGTAATTCTCATATTTAATCATATTTTAGAATGTATTTACTCTTTATTTTCCTGCACTGAACTCAATCCCATAAAATTATTTATTAAAAACTATAATCTTTTAAAGTCAAAGAGCACTGGGATTGCTGTGGTGTGCTCAGAGTAATAAAGCTGCTAAAATTTCTATTAATAATGTGAAAATGTGCAGAGACTTAGTAAACTAATTTTCAAATAACCTCTCAGAATGGTTAAGCTAGTGAAACATAACATGAGAATTTTAGTATAGTTAACCACACCATATTTTTCTACTTTGTAAGAATTTCTCTTCATAAACTATCAATTCAGAAATCATTGGATAGCTCATGGCTTTGGTGCTATTTCCTTCTTTAAAATGTAACTAAGAAATGTGGTATTTGTAAAATTATTTAGAGTACAGTATTCTGAATGTGATAGATGCATGCCTATGTGCACAGCATATTTCTGAAATGCACAAAAATTGCTTAAAAGTAAACAGAAAAACCCTTCAATACAAAATGAGACCAATCTTGTATTCACCAAAGAGAACAGAACTTCAGCTCATACATTTTTTCCTGAAGAAGGTTTTAAAATAAAGCAACATTACATTTTAAAGAGAAAACCAAAGAAGACTAGGAGGCTTCAACAAGTACTAAAGCCAAGTACCGCAGCAGCAAATAACAGAAAGGATCATACATTCATACACTTTTTCCTTTTTCATTCTTTGAAAAATACAAGAGCTACAATTTGTATTTGAAAATAAGGTACTCACTATATCAGATGTCTCTTTCAACATATATGGAACTTATCTTTAGCACAATGTCAATACTTGCTGCATTACTTATTTCTTCAGCAGAGACGTGAAATATTCTAACTTTACTTTCAGTTTTCTTCAACCCCCGACTTTTACATGTCCTATAATTTGCTTCATCATCTATGGTACAATTGCATTCTTCATAGCAATTAGAATCCTTACAGTAATCCCCATCTGCTTCCTTACCCTGAACTTCCCATCCAATCACACCACACACACACACACACACACACACACACACACACACAAAACTTTCTTTACTCTGTATTTTATTTCAGTAAAATTAGAGTGCTAAATATTTTAAATGCCTTGAATCTACCACAAACACTAAATGGTAAGAATTACATTACTGCAGCTCCTTAGATTATAACTGATAAGGCAAAGCTTTTACATCTATATTGGGTTCTGAGGCACTGATGCCATACTGACCTAATAATTAATAATTTATAGAACCAAATTAGAGTCTTAGAAGGAAACAGACACTTTGACTAGATCTTTCATAATTCTCTGATTTATGCATGACAGCACAGAACAGTTCTAGGAGAGGGTGATAAAAAAAAATCCCAGACATAACAATTGAGTTTTAAAATTAGTGCTTCTTTGGTCCAAGCTGGTTTTGTTAGGGCATCATGGAAGATTTTTTGCTCTGAGCAGTCCGTTCACAAGGATTCATTTCAAATGAGCATCTGGCTACTGAGGATGTCCTGACCAAAGGAAGGAAGGTGGGAAGAAGGGGGACACAGTAAAGCCAATCGAAGGAACTTTAATGTAATTTCGGAGAAGGCATTTCAGGTCCAAATCTACCCTATTAATCTTCATACTTAAAACAACTTAGCAGGGACTCTACGGGCTCCTGTATATATGTACTGGATTTTCACCTACTTGCATGGAACTGCTCAGTTGTTCACATGTAACAGTTGCTTCAGTGAATGGGCTGTCAATAATGTGTGCCAATAATTTTAACACTATTTTGAGAAATAATTTACGTTTAGTAAGATGCCCAGCCCCATAGCATATACCAATCCACAGTCCTATTGATATGCTAAATCTTTTCATCACCCAAACTATTTCCTTTATATTCTTTCTTAGTAAACATCCAACCCACAAAGGAATGGATACTCTAATTTCTTGTACTTCAGATGATGTTGCCTAGTCTTTATTTCTGTTAATATGTTAATATGATTGTTAAATGAGAAGTTGTATGTTGTATGTATATTACATTATTTAAAACAAATTAGGACTGGCAAGATAGCTCAGCAGACTATGCCTCCTTAGGCAAGGACATGGATCAGGGTTCAATTCCCAGTTCCCCATGCTGCGCCAGCCCCGCCCCTGGGCAAGTGAGTCCAGGCATGGTTGCACACACCTGTAATCCCAGCACAGGGAAGGCTAACAACAGAAGGCTCACTACAAGTCTGAGCTATGCAGTGAGACCCTATACCAAATACATTAGAAAAAGTGGTCAACAGAAACTCCAATTTGATGACTTTGCTTTCACTCCATAAAGAAGATGCACAATAATTGTGCAAAAACATAAAAGGTAAGTCCTAAATTGAAACAGCATTCTCTCGTCATAAGTCTGAACAGTTAGTTGTTAAGCAGGTAGGTATTAAATGTGGAATATCTGTACTGATGACAAAAACCTGAACAAAGTTACCACAAGTACTTTGTGCTGTTGTCCATATTTGACCAACATAAGCGTCTAGCTGGGATTACCCATTTATCATTTACTGTCTGATTTTCCCAAAGTGGTGGAATATCAGAACACTTTCAATGACCTCTTCTTAGTTACAAACACTTTCAAACCTCTAGAAACTAGTTTTCATGATCAAGTTGTCTTGTTTTTTAAAAGTTTATAGGCAAGAAAGTTGTGAGTTGAATTATTTGCTGTGGACATCTAAATGCCTACTACAAGGTTTCTGCAGCCAATATCTTTTTAAATCTACATTTTCATAAAGATCCAGCACCACTCATGAGTGTCACTTCATTCCATCTCTGTTATACATCCCAATAGTATGTGCTTGGCTTACTCTGATTCTATTTTCATGGAATGGGGCATCTTAGTAGAGATCTAAGGTGTGAGATATAGCCAGGCATGAGAAAGCTAAATTACATGTTAAGTGTTACTTTTTTTTCAGCTCTGTGAATTTTGACAGATATTTAATTGTATTTTCTTATATAAAACCAAAACTTTTCCATTCTTCTTATGTTTTGACAAGGTTTCATATATATCATTTGATAATGAATTTCATAATGTAGAGATAATACAATTGTAAATATGATCATAAAAGGGCCAAGCAAGGATTTCATCAGGAAACAAGGAGTCAACTGAACTTAAAATAGGCACATACTAAATGATTCTAACATACTGTTATTATGCACTTCATTTCACTTTTCTGCTTTAGTAGTTTTTGATTGGATGCTAATTATTATATTTGAAGATATGGCTTTCATCCAAGTCCATAAACAAAGGTACCTTCTTATAGTCTTGCCATTTTATTGGGTTAGCATGATGCCCACAGGTAGTGTGACAAAAAGTCTATATTGAGCCCTTACAAACAAATTCTCACTTCTATATTTCAATCCAGCTATTCAGAATCTGTATAGAACACCTGTTAGAAGAATTTTAAGCCAGATAATAACCATTATGAATACTGCTTTGCTTCTCTGATTTTATAACCCCAAAAAACATACTTGAAGAACAATATATCCTCCCAAAAAGGAAATGCTCTTCAGAGGCTCTGATATTTCAAAGGCAGGAGTGAGAGTTTTGTTTTTTTTTTTCTAACTCTCTGAGTAAAATTTCCTGGTGTAAGAAATAACAGTAGCATAATTATTAGAAATTACAATGGTTTATTGAAGTCTCAGTCTACATCATTTCTTTTGTAAAACTGTTCTGAGAAAATTATTTATATGCAAACAATTTCAGTGGAGGAAAAAAACCCAGGAAATGCATTTAGGTTATCCACTCATTACCTACTGTACAGAAGACATTTAATATATATGCTGCGATATAAAATCAATAAGTTCTATAGCTTTTATACATTTTTAAATGGGAAAAATACAACTCTGGCTTTCACATTAATTTCTTATTAAATATAGAACACAAATGTTATACTATGTTTAACACAGAATGTAGTTACAATATGACATCACCGACAAGACTATTTGAAGGTAGAAAGAGGAAGTTCTACAGTCAAATTTTAAAAATTAGATTACTTTGGTAGGTTGCTGATTATGTTAGGGCTATATAAACCTATAGAAATAAGTTGGGATTGTATTCTAAGACTAAGTAAAGCTGTGAAATGATCTAGTTAATCGTTTTATGATGAATTAGTAGGCATGCAAGAGTAAGGTATCCAGCCCAGGATACGATAATGTATTTGCAAAACTGTGTTCCAAATCTCAACCTTTCATCTATACAGAATGTTATCTCATTGTTTCCAAGAGAAAGATTTCTAGTCTACTGATCTAGCTGCTTAGTATTCATTTTGTTCTCAGAACAATAAATTATGAGGCACAAATTAGTATTATGTGTATATAGTATGTTGTTGCATTAACACTTGAGAATTTTATTCATACATATTCATAACTCTTAACACATATTTTTATTACCTCTTTCACATGGTACTTTCAACAACAAATACCTTTTAGAGGGAGACAAGAAAGAAGGGATGAACAGAGGGAGGAAAGGAGGGAGGAAAAAACAACGGAAGGAGAAGAGAGAGAGACAGACAGACAGACTGATTGAGAAAGAAACGGAGATAATTACAAAGACAGAGACAGATAAATTATTTTCCAAACACACACTGTTTAATTTCACATTTTGTTAATTTAGCCTTACTGATTAAATTTGAAATGAAAACTCAGTTCACAAAATCCATAATGCTATGCTGTACAGAAACCTAAACAATACATCAAAAATGTAATTTCAAAAATGTTTTCAGAGGAGCTGACTATATTCTTCTAGAACCTCACAGCTTACATGGCTCTCTGCAATTTTAAAATCAATTTGATTCACACTTTGTTCTTAGGAAACAAGCTCTTTGTTTTCTGTCTTTTGATGATACACATAGCTCAGTTTTAATGGGTGGAACATAAGAAGTAATGAAGAATAATGAAAGTGTACCCTTCAACACTACTATCATGATTCCTGTAAGAAAAACAGAAAAGTAAGAAATCCTCTGTAGAAAGTGGATTTTTAGAAAGAAACAAAACCAAAGTGATTTTCTCCACATAGCTGTCATTAGGTTTATGTTCTTTAAATTTCATACACTTTAATAATTTTTTCAAATGTTCACATTATTAATATTTTTCCAAAGACCTGGCATGGTGGTGCGCTCCTATAATCCCAGCTCTTGGGAGGCTGTAAACAGACAGATTACTATAAGCCTGATCTAATAGTGAGCCTCTGAACACCCTGTAGATCCTTCTCTAACATACAAGGAACCTTTTTTCATGTAACAGAAGACTTCATAGCCAATAATAATAAACCAACTGCTGAATAAAGTATCACATGCCTGTAATCCCAGCATTCAGGAGACTGAGGCAGAAGGATTCCTTTGAGTTTGAGGCCAGCTTGTGCTACAGACTGCTACATAGTGAGTGGACATCCTGCCTAAAAATATAACAAGATCTTGTCTCAAAAAATAAGAAAATTATTTAAATAATTAAATCACTAAAAATAGAAGTACTTGGTTATATAACAAAGTGTCTTAACAAACCAATACAGATAACATATATCATTGTATAAAAAATAAATTCATAGTAGCAAGAAGACTATGCTAATTTCATTTTAGCTGTTCTTTTTCCTATAAAGTTTTACCTTCCCAATAAGGGTGCTGATTATGTATAACTAATCACTAATACTTCATCTGGTTAAATGTGTGACAAGTGATTTCTAAACTGGTTTGAAAAGATACTACTTTCATTAAGTAGCAGAGTCATGCACCTTAGATAACAAAAACCATTTCTAAGAGATAACAAAAATGAATTGTTCACAACTAAGCAATTTTAAATGTAACTATAGACACTTAAGAAATACATTTCATTCATTAATGCTTACTACCAGCAAAGGCTTGCTGAATTAAAATTTTAAGTGATATCTATAGTAGAATGAAATGGCCATTATTGAAACTCTACGTATGACTTAAGGTTTGAAGTTAAAAGCCGAAACTCAAACATCTGCCTCTGCAAGAGACTCTAGAGAGGCAAACTCAGAATATACAGAAAGGCAAGCATAGCAAATTCATGTGTTCACTCCCAGAAGGGGAATAGCTGGACTAAATGGGGATTTCCAGTTCTGCTTTTTTAAAGAGTCTCCACACTGATTTCCATAATGGTTGCACCAATCTACATTCCTACCAGCAGTGGGGAAGGGTTCCTTTTTTCCCCAGCCTTTCCAGCACTTGTTGTTAGTTGATTTCTTTATGATACCTATTCTGTCTGGGGAGAGATGGTATCTTGTTGTTTTAATTTGCATTTCTCAAATGGCCAGTGATGCAGAGCATTTTTCAGGTGTAATTTTCCTCTTGTATTTCTTCCTCTGAGAGGTGTGTATTCATGTCAGATGCCCATTTTTTGATTGGGTCTTTAAATTTTGGGGTCCAAATTATTTTTAGTTCTTTATATATTCTAGATAGAAGTCTTTTGTTGAGTGTTTATTAGTTAAAATGGTTTTCTAAACTTGTGGATTGTACATGTTCACCTATGTTTATAACAGCACAAGTTGTCATAGACAAACCTTGGAAGCAAACAAAATGCCCATCACCCGAGGAATGGATGAAAAAATGTGCTATTTGTATACAATGGAATACTACTCAGCTATACAGAAAGACAAACTAGAAATCTTCACAGGAAAATGGATACAACTTGAGACTATATTCATGACTAAAATAAACCAGACCCACATGTGTAAATATTGTATTGTCTCCCTAGTATGAGAAACCAAAAGAAGAAGTAAAACCTGAAAAGTATAACTGATATAGTTAAACAGAAGGGAATAGAACACAAGGATTAAGCAACAAAGAGGTGAGAAAGAAGAAAAGATAGGAAAAATGGTAGGGGCTAAGGCAGGCAAGCATATAAACAAGATGGATGAGGTGACTTACTAAGAATTTGTACCAGTTTTATGAAAATAGTCAATGTGTAGTATCCTTACCTTGACTAACTTTGTATACAGATAAATGTGAGCTAAGCAACTACATTGAGGACGGTAATGTGTAATACAAAAACCATGCTTGAAATACTTGCCATCTCAGTCTTCTAGTATGTACCATTTCTAATGTCATATCAATTATTACTATATTCTCCTTAAAAAATTTAAGATTTCTTTAAAGTATTTGGCAATATTCAATCATATGTCCCATCATGCCTAACGATATATGATAGTCTGAGCAACAAATTTGATGATAAAAACAGGTAATATATCATTTGTTGTTAATCAGCTACTCTTGTTTTGAAAATCTGTAATAAATGATCATTGTATGTTACCCTGATTCTGTACTTGTTTCTGTTTAACTTGTTTTTGTTATTACTCTTCAAAAGAAAAGAAAATTATAATAATAAAAGAAATTCAGGGGTTCACTACATATGCGACGTTATCCTAATTTCTTTACCAATCAACAGTAGAAAAAAAAGACACTAGAGATATAACCTCTAACTTAAATAATCAGTTGCATCTGTCTCTTATCCTAAATAGTGTTAAGTATCTTTTACTTTCAATGAAATTTTTGCCTTCTTAATATATTAGTAATGCCCCTATTTAAGTAGTTTTCTTTTACCCATCTCAAAAAACTTTAAATGGAATATATCTAATATTTACTGAATAATCTTGAGATAAATTTTCCTTGTTAGCAAAGAAAAACAAGTATCCTTGATCATCAGCTAAAAGCTATAAACAAAATAGCTTTGCAAATTTCATACATTTCAGGAATATAATTTTTTTTAGTTTTTCTTTCATAAGCTTTGTGAAAATTTGTTTAAATGAAAACATCTCCAGCAAACGTTTTCAATACAACAGAGAAAAATGTATTGTATACAATTTTTAAACTTATTGTATAAAACAGAATATTATAGGATATTAACATTCAAATGAACTAGCCTCAGATGTGGACTATATACTTTGCATTTGAAGTAATCACATAAAATAGGCCTCAAAGAAAGACATGAATCTGCACCTTCATGATGCAAGTGTATTACTTGCCAATCCACTGCTGTTGCACAGCAATACTATTTTGGAGGGCGGTTGGGGCAGGGAAGGCACAAAATAATCCAGTCAGAATCAAAAGAAAACTTGAATTAATTATTTGCACATGACACTGCACTCTACATAGAAGACCCTCAAAACTACATCAAGAGTATGGCCATCTTCACGATGTTGGTTCTTCCTATCCAGGAGCATGGAATATCTTTCCATTTTCTGAAATCCTCTATAATCTCTTTTCTTAGGGTGTTGTTATTTTCCATGAAAAGATCTTTGACTTCCTTGGTTAACTGAATCCCAAGGTATTTCATTTTCCACGGTGCTATTGTAAAAGGTATTGTTTCTATTGTTTCCCTTTCAGTGTGCTTGTTATCTGTGTAGAGGAATGCTACTGACTTTTGAGTATTGATTTTGTATCCTGCTATGCTACTGAATTTCTGTATCAGTTCTAGTAGTTTCTTGGTGGAATTTTAAGTCTTGCTCTATCTAGGTCTTAACCATCCAGCAGAAAAGTATAAAAATGAAGTATACATCGCAGGGCCATAATATTAAGCTGAGCTGTAAATGGCTATGGTTGACAACTTCTTTGAATAACGCACTATTGTTGTGGAATGCTGGACTGTGTTGGATTGTGTTGTCGAGTTCAAGCACCTAAGTTAGTTGAATGACAATGGAGTGCCCACCTTTGACAGGTGTAGACAAAGGAAGGGGTATAGAAAGAAAAAAATCATAATGTGTGTGTATAGACAGTACAGTTGGGATAGATAACGCTGTGCTTCTACATAATCCTGTGAGAGGCAAGATTTGCACTGATGGTGGTTGGACAGGATATTATGTTGGCTTCTAGTACTATGATCATCCACTAGGAAAATAATTATTGAATTTTTGATACAATTCAGGTATAAAAAATAAGATAAGTAAACAGCTACACTCTTAATTTACTGATAAGAGACATCTGCTATAATAATGTCTGTAAGTATAATATCATGTATGCACCTTGTACGATACCAAAACATTATGAAAATTGTTTGCAATGTATTAATTTATTGAATCTGTCTTGTTAAGGTGTCTTAAAACTGTCTGATTGATATTTCTACTTCAATAAAAAGAAAAAAATTAAAAAAAAAAAAACTACACCAAGAGACCTGCAGACTTACACTTGTAGTGATCGGCCTCTTTACAGCCTCCCTCCCAAGTGCTGGGATTTGAGGCCCCTCGACACCATGCCCAGTCTCAGTTTCCTTCTTAACATGCCCCAGGGGTGGGGCCTGCACAGCAGGTCTGAGGATGTAACCCCTGGCCCTATGCTTCTGTGCAGGTGCTTTAATCCTCTGAGCTTTCTGGCCAGATCTACAAAGGAAATATTTCAGGGAATCAATAACTGTGTTCAAATCTGATTGAAAAGTCTTTGTACATCAAAAGAAATCACCAACAGAGTGAAAAGACAATACAATGTTGGGGAACAAATCTTAACCAAAATCCTTTGAGACAAAGGACTTTTCTCTGGAATATGTAAGGAACTAAACATTATCAGGCACCCAAAATTCAAATACCCAATTCAAAAATAGTCATTTGACATGAATACACACTTCTCAGAGGAAGAAATATAAATGACAAATAAATATATTTAAAAACATTCCAGCACTGGTCAATAAAGAAATACAAATTAAAACAATACTTAGATACCATCTCACCCTCTTCGGAAAGACTATAATAAAGAAATAAACTAATAAAAATGCTGGACAGGCTTTGTGAAAAAAGGAACACTTCTCCACTACTGGTGGGAATGTAGACAGGTACAACCACTATGGAAAGCAGTGTGGGGTCTCCTCAAAACCTAGGATTGCAAATCCCATTGAACCCAGAAACCACTGTTCAGGGAATATTTCCAAAAGAACTAAAAACTTACCCCAGTGATATATGTACACTCATGTTTACAGCATCACAATTTGTCATAGCACAATCTTAGAAACAACCCAATGTCCATCACCTTAGGAATGGATAAAAATATATGGCATTTTTATACAAGGGAGTATTACTCAGCTATAAAGAATAAAAAGTTGAGGCCTTTATAGGTAAATGGATGCAACTAGAGTCTACACTCATAAGTTAAATACACCAGACCTACATTTGCAATCATAAGATTGTCTCTCTAGTGTAAGAACCTGAGAGACTAAATAAAATCTGAAAGGTACAATAGAAATAGTACAACAGAAATAATCTGAATATAATGAATAAACAATGGAGATGAGTGAAAAAAGATAGGCAAAAAGGAAAGGGTGAAATCATGCAAGTGTATATACAAGATAGCTGAAATGATTGCACTACTAATTTCCATCTTTTTTTTGTTTTCAGTAGCAGTTAAACGTTTTGGTTGTTATTTGTTTTTATGCATTTGGTACAGGGTCTCACTACACAGCTCAGACTGTTAGTGATTCTCCTGCTTTCAGCCTCCGCAGTGCTGCAATTATAGGTGTGCTCCACTAAGCAGAGTGTAGATGGCCAGCTCAGTGTGCCTGGGGTTGGGACCAGCATGGCATGAGGTTCTAGGGATAAGATTGTGGTCCCTGTGCTTGCATAAGCAGGCACTTACTCTGCTGAGCTATCTCACCAGCCCAAGTAACAGATAACATTTACAATTTTTACTCTGACTAGCTATATGCTGATATACGTAATGTGACGAAATACATCTACGATGGCAATATGCAATTTTGTTCTAAATGTGTACCCTTCAAAATGTCTTATCAATGCTATTATCCTCTCATCAAAATAAATGAAAAAAAAGTCAAGAGGCAAGAGGAAAATTAAGGTTTACTGAAAGGGAAAGTTAATGTTTAATTGTTTGACCAATCTTTCATACCTATGTCTGAGCAACAAATTTGATGATAACAGTATATACTATAACAACCGTTGTTAAATTTCTATTCTTGTACCTGAAATTCTATATTATTTGTATTCATTGTTTTTGTTTATGGTTTTACTTTTACTCTTTAAAAAAATAGTTATACAGATACAATGCAATCCTGATTAAAAGACCATTACCATTCCTCATAGATCTGGAGAAAACTTTCCTTTAATTCATCAGGAACCAGAAGAGACCTCAAATACAACAACAATTCTGGGCAACAAAAGGAAGGCAGGAGTCATCAAAATCTCTCACTTGAAATTGTATTCCAAAGTTGCTGTGATAAAATCAGCACAGTACTGGCGAAACAGACCTGAGAATCAATTGAGCACATTTAAATATGCAGACACCATTCCAAACACACTCATAAAAATTTATCTTTGTCAAAGGAGCCAAACATGTTCCCTGGAAGAAATATAGCCTCTTTATTAAGTGGTGTTGGAAAAACTGGCTTTCCACATGCCAAAGACTAAAATTAGGGTCATGTCTATTAGAAAGTACTAAACTAAAGTCAAAATGTATCAAAGACTTAAATATAACTGAAACGCTACATCTACTGGAGGAGAAAATAGGTAGAAATCTTGAAGACATAGGGGTAGGTAGAGATTTCATGAATAAAAATCAAACTGCAGTGGACATATTTTAAAGAATTAATAACTGGGATCCCATCTTTTTGAAATGTTTCTGTCCATCAAAAGAAATCACCAGCAGAGTAAAAAGAAAACTTACAAATTGAGAAGATATTATAGCTGGTTGTCCCTTAGAAAAAGAAGTTCTTTCTAGGACATATAAAGAATTAAGAAATAATCAGCCATCCAAATACTCAATGCAAAGTGGACATCTGAGATGCATGCATATGCACTTGACAGATGAAGAAAAAATGGCAAATATATATGAAGAAAATATCAAAATCATTGCTTATTCAAGAGATGTAACACTGAGGTACCCACAGGAGATAGAATGGCTGTCGTCATGAAATCAGTAACACTCAAATGCTGCAGGGGCAGTGTAGGGAGAAAGGAGCCCTTCTCAACTGTTGGTGTGAGAACAACCACTGTGGAAAGCAGCGTTGATATTGCTCAGAAAACTAGGTCTGGAGGTCCCATTAGACCCAGCTATTCCCTCTCTGGGAATTTTTCCGTATGAGCTAAAAATATCATACATGTGATTCATGTGCACCCATGTTTATAACAGCACAATTTGTCATATTTGTTCACATTTTTTTTTTTTTTTTGGTGGAACCTGGAATTGAACTCAGGTCCTTGCGCTTGCCAGGGAAGCGCTTATTCCACTAAGCCATCTCCCCAGCCCACCACAATTTGTCATAGATGAGTCTTGACAACCCCAGTGCCCATCACTTGTATATTTAGTCAATGGACTATTACTCAGCTATAAAGAAGATAAATGTGAGGCGGCTAGAGACAACACTCATCAGTGAAATCGATCAGACTCACATGTGTAACGATCTTATGTTCGCCCTGTGTAAGAACCTAAAAACAGTTGATGTTATGTTTTTTTCTCTCTATTTTAAGTTTTTTGACCAATGTTGAATGCTTACATTTGGTGATCAGAACAACTAACTTGAAGATATGTAATAAAGATTGTTGAATTCCTGTTCTTTTGTTTGGTGAAATCCTGTCATTTCTTTCATTTCTTTTCTTTTTCTTTTTCTTTTTTCTTTCTTTTTTTTTTTTTTTTTTTTTTTTTTTTTTTTTTTTTTTTTTTTTTTTTTTTTTTTTTTTTTTTTTTTTTTTTTTTTTTTTTTTTTTTTTTTTTTTTTTTGTAATTTAGGGAATGGTCTATAGGGTGTTCATGGTCTCACTACTAAATTGGACTTATTGGCCGGGCGTGGTGGCGCATGCCTGTAATCCCAGCACTCGGAAGGCTGAGGCAGGAGGATTGTTGTGAGTTCGAGACCAGCCTGAGCTACAAAGTGAGCTTGAGGCCAGCCTGAACTGCATAGTGAGACCCTGTCTCAAAAAGACAAAAAATAAAATAAAATAAAATAAAAAAATAAATTGGACTTATTGTGATCTGTCTGTTTATAGTCTCGCAAGAGCTGGATTATAGGCCTGCATCACCACACCCAGTCTCAATTGCCATTGCAGCATGCCTTGGGGCTGGGGCCAGCATGGCAGACTCATTTTTTCCCTTAATTTTTATTTTCTTAAAAATAGAAAACAAAAATCTAAAAAAAGAAAAAATAGGCTCCTGTCTGGAAGCTTCAGAGGGAGCACTCACCAGCCAAAACCTGCTCTGGGCTTCTACCTTTCAGCACTAGGAGAGAATAAATTTCTCTTGTTTGAAGCTCCCCCCCCCCATGTAGAATCCTTCACAATGGCCGATTTAGTATAAGCGCCTATCTACTAGCACTATGAATGATGAAGCAGGAACACTCTTCAGGAAGCCATGGTGAAAAGGACAAGAACTCTGTCCTCCTGATGCTAATAGGCTGCTTTGTGTAATGAGAATAATATGGAAAAAAATACAAATGTGCAGAGTAGCACTGGTTGTTGAAAGAGTTGCAAGTGATATTAATGTCAAAACGAGTAAGCTAACGAGGGTGGAGAATTATGCAGGGAAGGAAGGAAATAACCGAGGAAGGAAGAGGTTATCCCTGTGAAGATTACTGAGGACCTACAGTTTGAAATTGGATTGTGCTGGTATGTTTTTCCTTTAAACAAGTTTCTCTTAGTGTAGCCTAATGATTGGTTGTTCTGGGCAATACCCGGAAAGAAAGCACGTTGCAACCTCCAGGAAAGGCTAGAGCCAGGCAGAAAAGGCCCAGGTGAGAGGAGGCAGGATGCCGAGCAGGACTTTCCTGCCACAGCCTTCAAGCTCACTCTAACATAGAAGAGAGTGTGTAACGGGCATGTGTGCCAACCGTGAGACCCCGTGTCCACTTTAATGTATTCTTTCCACAATTAGGTAAGACGATCAGTAAACACTAGTCCTCATTTCTGGAAAACCAAGAAGATTATATGGAGATGATAACAAGAAAGGGTATAGTGCAGCAATTCTGGTATGGGACCCTAGTTCCAATCTTCTTCCTATGGAAACTGCTTGCAATACTAGGCCATGGTAAATATCAATTGTATTTATGTCTGACAGAAGGCAGGAGAAATTCCCCAAAAGGGGTACTTATCGTCCTCTCTAGCTGGCCATTTGCAGTCTAATGTGACCTAAAGTTTATTTCTGACAAATTCATGACCTTTCAATAGGCAATATTAAAAAACTATTATAACAACCATAATAAATATGTCTCTAGCTGGCATTTTCCAATATTAAAGCTGAACAGTAAGAAATTTTTTTTCATCATCAAATTAATCTATTGAATGGATTTATGTGCTCTGAGTAATCATATGTTTAGGAGCGGTCAGAAGAGAACTCGGGAGGTGCATATCCCTACCAGCACAACCCACAGCAATTCCTTCAGAGTCTAGCCCTTCCCCTACTATTGCCCCAAAACATTGAATTTATATAGGCCAGTCAACATACCTGGGCCTAGCTTCAGAATTGTCTTTGTTAATGTGTTACTAATAACAATAATTGTATGAGCTACTCTTCACTGAGAATTTACCATGCAATAAATTAGATACACTGGCTTATCTGAAGCATTCAACAATTCTATCAAGCATGCTTTAACTGTATTCTTTAACTGTAATTGTAGATGACATCTAACTTTGTAAAGAAGATATACAACATTTTCAAGTGTTAACCTGGAGTTTTGAATATATGTTAATTATTAGCTAATTTGTCAATCATAGGTATCAAATGGCCACTGTTGTGTAACAAAACCAGACGGTCTGAGGGGGCTAAAGAAAGGCAGAGAGATTGTATGATTAAGTTTTAAGTTCATGGGTTCTTGATAAGATCCTTTAGAATCAAGATGCATATTTATCTTCATTTGTGCATTTACGTCCTGTTACTGGGACATTTTAGATAATTCCTTCAGATGTCAGTTTCCCAACTTTGAGAGGAGAGGATAAAACTAAATATATTCAAAGGGGCATGGAATAGTGAATGTATGAACCTGTGTGGAAAGCATAAATAAAAGAGTATTACATAAACATCATCTGACTTTTGTCAATAGCATCAAAATCACAATAAGTGGGTACTCTTTTATGTTTATTTTTTATTAATTTTAATGAAAAACAAATAGCAATGAGACAGCTTCAAAATTGATTCACAGGACAGTTTCAATAATTAATACATTGCACATTGTTGTCTTTGTGGTGGTTATTCACAGTACAAGGTGCAGACATGGTACCCTGTTCAAAGTAAGTGGCTACTCCTCAAAGTATCTATATAAGCAGAGGTTAGACAAATAAAGTATAAGCACATTGCAAAGAGACACGCATGCTTGACAGGTAGTTGGACAATCACCCTGTGAGTTAGAATCTGTTCATAGACTGCAAGCCTAGAAATGCTACACAATACATTTCTGCTTGGGATTTTCAAAATTAATTTAAGGTACATTAAGGACTTCAAAAGTCATTTATCTTTCTTGTAGTATGCCATTTTTCAATTCTGTTTTGCATTTTACATCCAAATATAACTCACAACTTTGATGTTATTTAATCATGTTTCATATATTCCTAATCTAGAAGAAAAACTTCCTTATTTTCATTCCTCATTTAGAGATAATTCAAACTGCAATAGCTAGTTATTTAATGACCAAAACTTGAAGTAGAAGGGAAGCCTCTTATGAAATAAATAACTATTCCAAGAAAGTGCTCCCATTTTACTGATTATGGGTTCAGTCTGCAAAATGCCTGTGGTCAGAAATCTAAATTCAAAGTAACAAAGCAATGTACAAAAAAAAATTAAGAAATGACTGACACAGTGTCAGGAAGATTTATATCAGGTTGTTTTTGGTTTGTTTTCTTTTTTTATTATTATTTTTAAAGAACACATAGAAGAAAACAGCATTACACATGATACAAGATTTCACTAAACAAAGTAATAGGAATCCATCAATGGTTGCTGTATTACATGATGCTATGTGCAAATTA
>PVKA01022613.1:0-36850 GCA_004027165.1 Ctenomys sociabilis | reverse complement strand
AATTAATGAGTAGTAGCATGGAGAAACTTTTAGCATTTTCAGGAATACTAGTCATAGAGAAACTCTTAGTATTTCCATTCTCCCCTTCTGGACCCAGCTTTTCCGAACAAGAGACATGAGAGGCTCTCTGAGGGGAGGGCCAATAATTAAAGACAAGATCACACCGGAAATAGCGAACACTACAGCAAAGGGGGAATTTCAGTTAAAGAACCCAGATCAAATGAAACACTTAAATTTTATTTATATTGCAAAATAAATTAATGTCAAAATAAATTCATGTCACTAGATTTCAAAAATGCTGAATTCTAGAGCTCTCTAAGTATTTTAGAAATATAAGGAGGAAGCAGGAGCGGCAGTGCACGCCCACGCTCCCAGCACCGTGTGGGGCCAGAACAGGACGACTGCACATTTCAGGCCAGGTTCGGCAGCACAAGAGAACATCTTTTAAAAAATCCCCTAGCTGGGTTTGATGGTGTATGCCTGTAATCTCAGCATGCAGGAGGCTGAGGCAAGAGAATCCTTGAGAGTTTGAGACCAGCCTGAGGCACACAGGAAGCTCAAGGTCAGTCTGAGCTGCATAATGAGACTGTCTCAAAAAGACGAAAACAAAATAAATAAATAATCCCTACTACTACTTCTAATAATACCCATTAAATGCTAATAATCAAGGACTAAATGTATAGCTCATTGTGATGACCCTAGGCTCAGTTCTCACCATGAAGTTAAGTGACCTATCTCTGTATAACTAAAGTGAAGAGATATGTAAACATAACAAGGCAAGAAAAACCTGTACCTAGAGGTTTTAGTTGTTTGATTTAGGGAAGAAAGAATGAAGAAGAGTGAAAGAATGAAGGAGGGAGAGAGATTCAGAGACAGAGAGAGACAGAGAAAGAGAGAGACAGAGGGGGAGAGAGAGAGAGAAAGAGGGATCAAGTGAGTACCAATCAGAGAGATTATAATATTTTATCATGTTCTTTTTTCATAGTGAATTATTCTTACTTTATTTGCAATGGAGAGCTAACTAAGCTATTTAATGTACACCCCAGTAGTGGGGTGGTAGATTATTTGGGAAGATCTGATGAAAGATCCTAGGCTAAATGTACCAGAGTCACTCAAAGCTTCTCACTGGTGAGCGCACTCCTGATGTAGCCTGAGATGGCACCAGCGCTGCAGTGCTAATCTGCAACGAGGGAAATTATATATCAATCTCAATACATTCCAACCACCTCATATGTGTGCTCTACATGTCATACCAATGACCTTATTAGTGATATATATTTAATACAAAATAAGAATTTGAAATGTTCTTCCCAGGTAGACAACTTTTATATTTTAGTTACATTTATGTGTATTAATGTAAACACATTTAGCTTTCTTGAAAAATGAAGCTAATGGTCATATTTTTAAATCAATAATTTTGTATCTGGACATGTGAGATAACAGGTTGTGTACAAGTTCATCACTAGAGACTCAGAACCTGAGCTTTGTCAGGTAGAAGTTCTGAGGCTCCAGGATGTCACTGCACTTGAGTTTCCTCACATTAAAACAGCTTATTAACCATGGGGAACTCACAGGCCTCTATGGGGATGGGAGAGCCCCTGTGCGGAAGTATTCAGGGATTCCTGACAGTACTCGAACCCCGACGCAGGTGGCCTGTCTGTGGCAGTGACTGTGCCGCACCACGGTCATTGTGCATTGGAACAGTGCAAGCAGTGACCATCAAAGGATCTTTAAAAGTAGATTTCCTTCCTTAACTCCTGCAAAGTATTTGTGCATTTTGATGCAAGAAATGGAACATGCAGCCTGGACCTCCTCACTTGCTGTGACATTAGAGGGGGTGGGGAGATGGCTCAGTAGAGTAAGTGCTTGCCTGGCAAGCGCAAGGGCCTGAGTTCAATTCATGGTTCTGCCAAAAAAAAAAAAAAAAAAAAAAAGAAGACAAGGGCCTTTTGGTTTTTTAATGCCAATATTGACAAAAGGGTGGCATTTTAGGGAAAAGCATTTCTCACTTGATTTGTTTAAAAATAATTTATTTCCATTTTAGCATTTCACATCATTATTAAAAAAATTTCTATATCTTGTTTTAGAATTTGCTTTTTTTATTGTATGTGGTACAGGGTCTCACTACGGAGCTCTGACTCTTAGTGATCATCCTGTCTTCAGCTTCCCCAGTGCTGGGATTACAGGTGTGCACCACCACACCCGATCTCAGGGGTGGCCGGCTCAGTGTGCCAGGCGGCAGGCCCGGGGCGGCAAGAAGTAGCTTGTGATCGTATTTGTGGGTAATGATTTTGTGCTGCTCTTTTATTCTTTTCTCCCCAACTTTCTCCATTTTAAATTATGGCATTTTAGTTTACTTGTTAGCATCCTCTTATTTAATTTTATGTGCCTGCCTTTTCTTTCTCTTGATTTCTAATACTCTTTCTTGCTCTTGCTTTTCTCAGTTCAGTACCTATGATTCATCTGAATTAAACACCTTCCCATCGGCTTTTGCCTCATTGTCTAAACGGGGCTGAAAATCTCGCATCCTCACATATTCTGGCTTGCTTTTAATTTTTGTCAATGAATTCTGTCCTTCACACTGTTCTTCACATTATTCATCCTAATTGTTTAAGAGAATGAAGGTCTGTCCTAGCAGGACCCCAAGTGCTGTAGCTGTTATGTGTGAAAGGACTGACAACTGGTTGGCTTGAGTAAAATTGGAAAGGAAAGTTTACCTGGGAGAGATCAACTAACAGGGTAACAGCTGGAGATCGCCTAACATATTTTTCTGCTGTAAAACTTATCCTGCTTTAGTCTCATTTTGTATTCTTATGGGAAAAAAAAAAACTTGTATATTAGGTTTCAGAAAAATCTTTGAGCTGTTTTTTGGGATGAAAAAGAAACCCATTTTATGATGAAATTCTCTTCGCTTGAAGTTCCCAGGAAGCCCCCAAGTGGCTGATTCAACATGAATCTTCAAATATCAGTTAGAAACGTAATTGAATAGTCATGTTTTCCCTGGTGTATTTGTGACTCTAATGGTAAAATCAAATTAGCCAAATAAGAAAAAATTTAGTTAAGGACGTCAGTCATGATAAACCAGAACACTAGCTACATTCAGACACATGGATTTGTGGTTATGTACAGTATGAAAGAAAAAATATATATACTTCAGGAAAAGAAAATAAATATGACGTTCTTTTGAATAGTTGGTACTGCCTTTACACAGGGCACCTCTGCAGACATCATATGTTGCAGAAAAGTCACTATACTGATGGCCCTTAGCAAATAAATTAAAAATGGATTGCCACAATGTTAAGAACCAAGGTTACCCATGCAGAAGTCTTCTGAACTAACAAATGTCTGGAAGCTCATGACCACCACCCTGTGCATCTTGGAATTGTAGAAGCCAAAGAACCCTGCATTAATCTCATGATGTTTCAATAAGTTCGGCATTAAAATATTTGTACAATTTATTTCCTGAAAGTGTATACATTTCTTTTTTGGTGGCCTCAGCATTGTAGGTACAGAGGTAAACTGGGTAGTTTACAACTAGAGGTTTTCCCAGTATTTCATTGAAAGAAAATATGATGCATCATACTGGCACTGAAAGGCTTTGCTACTCCTCGCTTTTACAACAACAATGCCTATATTTAAAGTCTATATATTTTTGGATGGTACAGTATGCTTGACATACACAAAGAATATGAATTTCAAAATAATTTTTCTGGTTTTCATGTACATCTATAAACTCAACTTGTTGTTGGAAGGCTATTAAATTTTAAATTATGTTGGGAGAAACTGAAGCCTGTCATTGTATTCCAAAACAATACCTGAAGAAGTTGTGGGAAAACGAGGCTATTTCTTAAGACAAATAAATATTCATATCTTTCTAACTAATCAGCAATGATTGTAAAATCAACTTGAGGAAAAAATAGAAATTCTTTCATACTATTCTACTGCAGAGACAAGCATTATTTGAAACAATGATTTAAATTTAAGTTTCCTAGCTTTGTAATTTATTTTTTTCTTTTTGCTGGCAGAGAGAACAACATGGTAGAATAATGTGGTGTTAAGGAATATGCCACTGATTCAAAGTAAATCCTTTTATATGATTTTCATGTATTTCTTAATACATAAGACTTCTAGTGCAAACTGTTACTAAGTGAAGTATTGAATAATGATGACAGTATTCTTCTAAGTTTATTTTACTTTAATTTGTATCATTTGAAATGTTTACATGTGAAATGATTTTTCTTGGTTGCTGAGAAATGGGACTTTACTTAAAAACTTCTCTTTCATTGTTTCCTTTATTTTACCTTCCATTCTTTCCACACTTAGATTGCAATTGGATTGCAAGTTCCTTCAGGGCAGAGGCTATATTTGATTTTGTTTACACAAAAATGGCTGTGAGAAAAATGTGGAATTTGACTATGAACATGTGCAAACATGTGTAAAAATGTTTGAATGAGCAAAGCTGTGTGAGTAACTTTATTTCTCTTCTTTTAAGGTATCAGTTCTTTAATTTGTTTCTTAGTAAAGAAATCCACACTAAATTATGAGGATAAATTCTATTTGTCCAAGCAAAACCAGATTGCATGTAGCCCCAGAGCTAAGGAACAGTTTTAACTTTTGCTAACATCTGTGAGTGTACTGTTTTCTGATTCACCTTGTGCTATTCTGTTGTCTTTCTCGATGTTGAAGATCTCGCCCTCGTGATGTCTGGGTATTCACAGCTGCTTCTTCTTAAAGTGTCAGTGAGGTGTTTGGGGATTTTCACTTTGCAGATATCAAATTTTGCACAGGTGGCAATGACAAATTTCTGGTGTGTTCTTCGTAGAGGATCACGATTAAAGCTAAGAAGCCCAGCCACAAGTAGCAAGCCACTGACCAACCGCTTCAGGAAGACCTCTGTCTTGCCCCTGTGATGCCCAGTGAGGATGATCAAGATGGTGCCAGGAGTGGTGCTAGCTCGAAGTTTCCTGATGTGCTGAATGAAGGGTTTCTTGCCGTGGCTCAGGAGCTTTGGGGCACATCTTCAGCAGGGTCTAGGCATTTTTGAAGTTCAACCACCCAGATACTTCCATTTCTGTCCCCACTGACCAGTTCTGTGATCACAGCAAGAACTTTCTCCTCCTTTTTCTTCTCAACCTTTGAGTTAGCAGCTGTGTACTTTCTCTTGTACAAAGCTTTTCTGGAACACACAGCAGATCGGGAGTGCCTACCAATTCCTCTAACCAGGACAGGATTTCAGCTGCAGTCGGGCTTCCCCTTCTTGACTTTTTCGCTTTCTCCTTACACTTTCTACCAGTGCCACAGATAGAAGCCTTCTAGGCTTTGAGTCCCTTCACTTTGGTGTCTGGCTTCTCAGTTTTCTCACCCGCCATCTTGCAAGATGGGACAGAGAAGTCACTTTCTCTTGAAGATTGACAAATTTAGAAAATCATTATTCAGCAACATTAGCATAAACATGAGTAGAAGATGAAGGGGGAAGCACAGTTTGGTCTCTCACTATGTGATTCTCTAAGTGCTTAGCTAGAGGACTTAGCCCAGGAAGTAGCACACATTATTAAGCTTCCGTTGGGTTCTCTGGCTGCAGCCCAGGCTGCCAGGCTACAGGGAACATGATGGTCTGCCACTGAGCTATCCACTGATACAAGGCACACTTGCCCTTGAGAGGCAGTCAAGGCAACACATGGGGACATCCTCTGCTATGATTACTTTTACTGCTGTGCCAGACTGGTGTAAGCTCCACAATGCTCTGGTTATCAGACTATTAATACAGATGTAAAAACATGATCAGTTCTGTGAAGTGTAACTGAAGCATTACTAAATCAGCTTTGAAAAAAAAAGATAGGTATACAGCTACATTCTCCTAATTCACTGAATAGTGTTTGTAAACAGAATATCATGTCTGCACCTTGTACAACAAATAACCACTAAGAAAAAATATGCAATGCATTAATTGTTGAATCTGTCCTATTAATTTGATTTGAAACTGTCTCATTGCTATTTATGCTTCAATAAAATTATGGGAAAAAGTTGTGTATTAACACATGTGATCTTTAAGGAAACTACTACGAGCAAAAAAAAAAAGGTTAAGAATTGAGAACGATTACACATTCAATACTAGCATTGAAGTTGTGCTAATAGAAATGAATGGATGATTAGTAAATAAAATAAACAATCCTGGTAAAAAAAAAACTGAAACATTTTCATCTTTTGTTAAATGTTAGTCATGTTTTAGCTTCATATTCTCATCTCCAATGGTGGCATCTTGCAGTCTTTTTAGGGGCTCAGCTCTTTTTCATCTACTATGACAAGTACCTAAACTGATAAATAAAGCAATTTATCTTCTATTTAAGACAATTTTATGATCAATGATAGTCCCCTTTATGACGCACAACAATATTCATACCACAAACCTTCTCACATCTCCTTCATGCTATAAAAATTGTCTCTTAACAAAAAACATCTGCATGAAAATAATATATTTTTCCAACTTCTAGCAAGGCCAAAAATGAAAGTTCTGATAAAGTTATTAGTAAAAGTCTAAGAGAAATTTAACATTAATCATAAATCATTCTACAGATCAAATATGAAAGCAAATTTTTAGCTTTTATATTCAAAAGTCTATTGATTTATTTTTATGTTTACAGAGAATAAAAATAGTAAAAATATTAGAAACAAAGAATTTCACTGAACAAAATAATAGGAATTCAACAATAGTTGTTGTTTTGCATAATGTTTGTCTTCAAACTAGTTGTCTAGATTGTTATAAGCATGCAGAATTGGTTTAAAAAGAAAGAAAATTATTACAAAAAAGGACATAAAAAAAATTAAGCCTTACCTGTGTCTTTCACTAGACCAGCAGAAATCATCAGTACGATTATACAAGCTATTCTCCATATGTACATGAACAGATCTTTCCATTTCCTTTTTCTTTCTTTTGTCCTTCATCCAATTGTTCCTTCCCTTTGAACAGTGTTGTTTTAACTTGTGCTTAATTTGATTACTTCCCTTCCACAGTATCTATTGTACTTTCAGATTTTATTTACTTTTTCAGGTTTTTACACTAGCAAGGCAGCATGATGTTTACACGTGAGTCTGATTTATTTCACTTATGAATATGATCTCAAGTTGTATCCAATACCTATGAAAACCTTGAGTTTAATCTTCCTGCTAGGTGAGTAATACTCCATTGTATAAAAATTCCATATCTTCTATATCCATTCCTCAGTTAATAGGCATTTGGTTTCTAAGACATAGTTATGATGAATTGAGATGCTATAAACATCAATACACACATATCACATTGGTATGATTTTTTTTTTGACAGAACTGGGAATTGAACTCAGGCCCTTGTGTTTGCCAGCAAAGTACTTATTTCACTGAGCCATCTCCCCGGCCCCAACAGTAGTATGACATTATCAGTTCTTCCAGAAAAATTCATAGGAGAGGGATAGCTGAGTTGAATGGGACCTCCAATCCTAGCTTTTGAGGAAACTCCACATTGGTTTCCATAGTGACTATACCAAGCGATACTCTAACCAACAGTGGAAAAGGGCCCCTTTCCCCCCCATCCTCAACAGCGTTTATTATTGGCTGATTCCATTGCACATGTTTGGCTCCCTTGTCAAAGATAAGATGTCTGAGTGTGTTTGGAGTTGTGTCTGCATTTTCTTATCTGTTCCATTGATCCTCAGGTCTGTTTCTTACCAGTACCATGCTGATTTGATCACAGTAGCTTTGTAGTATAATTTCAAGACAGAGATTGTAATACCTTCAGTCTTTCCATTGTTACCCAGGATTGCTTTTGCCATTTTCCCCCATGAATTTTAGGAATGTTTTCTTTGTATCTGTGAGGTGTCCTAATGGTATTTTAATTGAGATTGTACGGAATCTGTATAGCAATTTTGGGAATATGGCCATTTCATGTTGGCTCTTCCTATCCAGGAACAAGGAATATTTTTTTCATTTTTTCAAACTGTTGTTGATCTCTTTTTTCAGGATACTGTAATTTTCACTGTATAGACCTTTTACTTCCTTTGTGAGACTGATGCCTATATATTTTTGGATGTTATTGTGAAAAGTGTGATTTCCCTATTTTCTCTCTTCGTGTGTTTGTTGGTTGTGTACAGAAATTCTATTGCTTGTTGAGCATTGATTTTTAAGTGTTGCTTTCCTTATGAAGTGATTACTGAATCTACAAGTCTCTTGGAGGAATGTTGTGAGTCTTCTATTTAGAGTGTCATGCAATCTTCAAAAAAAATGATAACTTCGGTTTTTCGTGTCCAACTATTATTCTTTTTTTCTCCCTCTCTTGTCTAATTTTACTTCATAATGTTTCAGGACTATATTGAATAGTAGTGGTGACAATGGACATCTCTGTCTTATTGCTGATTTTATCATGAAAGTTTCTAGTTTTTTGTCCATTGAGTATGATGTTGGCTGTTGTTTTGGTATAGATGGCTTTTATTAAGTAGAGAAGACCATCTATTCTGATTTTCTCTAGGGTTTTTATCATCAAGGTGTGTTTGACTTTCTCTAAGTCTTTTCTTGCATCTATTTAAAATACCATGTAATTTTTGTCTTTGGCTCTGTTGGTGTAGCGTATTACATTTATGGATTTGTATATATTGAGCCTTACTGTATTTCTGGAATGAATCCCTCTTAGTCATGATGTTGCTAGATTTCACTGAGAACTTTTGCATCCATGCTCCTTAAGGAGTTTGGCCTATAGCTCTCTTTTTTGGTTGGTTCTTTCTCTGGTTTTGGTATCAAGTAATATTTGCTTCCCGGAATGGATTTGGGAAAATGGCTTTCCTTTGAAGAGTTAGCATTAAATGTTCTCTAAATTTCGTTCAGACCTCAACTGTAAATCCATCAGGAATTGGCTTTTCTTTATTGTTATGATTTTATTACAATTTCATTAATCAATACTGGGTTATTTGCACATTTTATATTTTCTTGATTCAGCTTTGGTAACTAATATGTATCTAGGAATCTGTTCATTTCTTCTGTATTTTCCATCCTGTGAGACTAAAGATTTTCCAAGTAAGTACTGATGAATTTTTGAAATTCTATAGGTTATATAGTGATTTCATCCTTTCATTCCTTATTGCATGAATTTGATTTTGTCCCTTTGTTTGTTAAGGTTGGCTAGGGATTTATTAATTTTATTTATTCTTTTCAAACAACCAGTCATTATTTTCTTTGCTTCTATTGCAGTAATTTTTGCCCTGATCTCTGTAACTTCCTGCCTTCTTTGGACTTTGGACTTGACTTGCTCTTCTTTTTCTAGGTGCTTCAGGTGCAGTATAAGTTTGTTCCTTTGGGTTCCTTCTGCTTTCCTGGTGTGAGTATTTACTGCGATAAATACTTAATCTATACTCTTAGTACTGCTTACATTACATCCCGCAGGTTCCAGCAAATAGTATGTGCACTTTTCTTTGACTTTTTAAAAAAATGTTTAACTTGTTCTCTAATTTCATCTGTGACCCGTTGATCATTCAGAAGGCTCTTACTTAATTTCCATGTGTTTATGAATTTTTGTGATTTCTTTTGTCAATCATTTCCAGTTTCATTGAACTACGATCATAAAATATGCATGTGATAATTTAATTTACTTAAGCATGTTCTATGTGCTAATATATGATCAATTTTGATCACATCCCATGTGCAGCTGAGAAGAATGTGAATTACAGTGTTGTTGGGTCGAGTGCAAAGTCCATTTCTTCACAAGTTTAGTTTAATTGTATTATTTATTTGCTGATTTTTTGCCTGTTGATCTTTCTCTTTGCGACAATGGGTTGTCAATATCTCCCATTACAATTTGATTTTCATGTCTGTTAAAATTTGTCTTATATTGTTGGGTGCTGCTACATTGGGTGCATATGTTTCATTGTCATGTCTTCTTACAGTTTTCCCATAGCGAGTGTTTCGTGACTTCTTCATCACTTTTAATCATTATTGGTTTGAAGTTGTCATTGTCAGGAACCAGAAGAGCTACCCTGTTATTTTCTGGATTTCTGTCACATAGACTATTATTTTACAATCTTTGACTTTCAGTCTATGAATTTTCTTTTGACTTAAATATGTTGCTTTGTATATTATATTGAATATTGTTTGATTTTGTTTCTTGATCCACTCTGTCAGTCTGCTTCTTTTGATTGATGTAGTGAATTAAAGCTATTTAAATTCGTGATTATAACTAATATGCATTAGCTTATCTTTGTCATGTTCTTTTCTTACTGTAGTTTCTCCTCTGTTTAATTCCTCACTCTGTTTTGTGGGTCCTTTCTGTTGTTCTTGAAGTGGTGGTCAGTTTTTCTCTTTCTAGAATACATTTCAGTACACTTTGTGGGGTTAGTTTGCTGGTTATGAATTTGTTCAGTTTTTCTTTGTAATTGAAGTATTTTCTTTTGCCAATAAATTTGATAGATAAGCTTACAGGGCACATCAGTTTGGGTTGGAAGATTTTTTTTTTTTCTCTCAGGACCTGAAATCTTTCACTCCAAGCTTTTCTTGACTTGATTTGTGTTGAGAAATCTGTCTTGATTCTGATGGGCTTTCCATTACAGACTTTCTATTTATATTCTCTAATGGTGTTTGGTACTTTGTCCTTTTGCTCAGTTGCTGGGATCTTGATTATCATGTTTCTGGGTATAGATTTATTTTAATTATGGCTGATCGAAGTTCTATACGCCTCCCTTAACCATATGTCAGCTTCTTTCTCCATGCTTGGGAAATTTTCTGTAGTACTTCTATAGATAGTCTTTTTAGGTCATTTGTGTTGAGACCTATGCTTTCATCAATACCTTTCAGTTTATACTGTTTTAATTTGTATTATCTTATAGTGGCTGAATTGTTATTTCTTCATTCTTTGTTATTTATAAAACAAACCTTTCCTTTTTTAATCACTAGCTACAATGCTGTTTTTAAGATCTGAAAGTCTATCTTCAATTTTGTTTATACTTTTTTGCCAGTTTTCAAAGGAATTCTTAATTTCCTGGATATCTATATGAATCTGTTTGATGCAATGTTTTATTTCCAGTATTGTTCCTTCAATGTTTCCATCATGCTGTTCTCCTCTATTTTTATCTATAACTTCTTTAGATGTTCTGAGCAATTCTTTCATGATAGTTGTCAATATAATTTTTACCTGAGAAATTATTTGTGACCTGATTAGTTCTATATTCTGATTAACATTTTTCCTCACTTGAGTTGCCATCATTTTTGAAATTTCAGATGTGGGACATCCAATTTTTTGTACGACCTTGTGTCCTAAACTTGCTCTGGACGGGTTGGATGTCTGAGACTGGCTTTTGCTCTTCCTTCCCTTTGACATTTTTTAAACTTCCAATGTTCCCCAGGCTTAGCAGTCATGGTAGGGCCATGGCTTGGGTCAGTAAGGCTCATGTGACAGTGGTGATGAGCTAGGTTCTGATAACCAAATCTCTTGCTCTCTAGGGTTCATCATGGCTTCCAGGATTGCAACAGATCAATCATAAGCTCTGAGCTATCACACTAATTTTCCTTCACTTAATT
This sequence comes from Ctenomys sociabilis, assembly GCA_004027165.1. Taxonomy (NCBI): domain Eukaryota; kingdom Metazoa; phylum Chordata; class Mammalia; order Rodentia; family Ctenomyidae; genus Ctenomys; species Ctenomys sociabilis. Next base: position 25,318 of record PVKA01022613.1, on the reverse strand, counting down.
TTTGTGTTTTCTAGCTTGTGATAGGATCAGTCTCCAGAAATATAGGTTTTCTAAAAAAATATTTACTGTAGTTTGACATATGTACTCTTCTGGAAATAACAACTGATGACATTTGATTTAAATGAACTATTTTAAAGACAGACTGTAAATCTTACTATATTCTGTTAGTATTATTCTTATGAATATATAAACATGGCTAATAAATTCTATGCAGGTAAAAATAAAAAGCATACTATAAAGGTTTTCTATTCTTTCTGAAGTAAAAAGTGGAAAATAATTCCCTTTGGTTAAAAAAAATAGCAACAGAATTAGTTTAGCATGATAGCACATCAGTATGGCCAATTTCTTGCCTTTTAGTCAATTGTAAACATTTCAAACAAAATCCTCACAACTTCCCAAGGCTGGGAAGAGTCTATAGAAAGGATTCCTAGCCGGGCGTGGTGGCGCATGCCTGTAATCCCAGCACTCAGGAGGCTGAGGCAGGAGGATTGTTGTGAGTTCAAGACTAGCCTGAGCTACAAAGTGAGCTTAAGGCCAGCCTGAACTGCATAATGAGACCGTCTCAAAAAAGACCAAAAAAAAAAAAAGAAAGAAAAGAAAGGTTTCCTGATACAATGATAATAAAAGGCCATTCCAGCTGATACATTCAACTATATTTGAGGTTTAAAAGTTAACACAGCATAAGATATATTGAGAAAAGGTCAAACTACATTTTAAATGCTGAATGTTGTGAAATTTGAGAATCAGATAGCATATTTTGTTGGAGTTCATTTGTTAGCAAGGCTTTAAGATACAGATGTGTAACCCAAGTATGACAGATGATGAGGAAAATGCTTAAATTGTTGAGAAGACTTCAGTTTCATAGTTATAAATACATGATTTGTGCTCAGATGCAGCACCAAGAAAAGGTGTATTTTGTGGTTGATTTTTGACTTCTTTTGCCAGTCAGCAAACAATTTACAAATCATAACTATTGATCTCTTTTATCTTTAAAATCTCAACCAAAATTTTCTGATAAGAAGAGCTTCTCTGCGTCAAAGGACTGCACTGGCCCAGGGCACCCTAATGATGGTGAAGCTCCTTTGGCACCTGGGTTCACACATATTTGAAGATCTGACTTAAGATATGTTATAATGTAGTTTTTTAAAAGCAGAGTATGTGAAGTTGAAGTTTTCCTTTTAAAACAGCTAACACCAGTTTTATTCTGGTTTTTAAATTCCCTTCCTTCCTCATACCACACAAGGGAAGGATAAAAAAAAGACCCTCACAAATATATCTACATCCCAGACCAGGATCAGGGCAATGCTGCCTACTATATATAGTGAAAGCAAGAGCAAAGCGTCTCTGCAGATGTGATGAACTTAAAGACTGTGAGTAGGGCGATGGCCCTGGGTGGTGTGTGTGCTCTTATAAGAGAAACACTGATGAATGCCTTGAAGGCACAACTGTGTGAACAGGAATATTAGACTTTGTAAAATGGAAAGCAACTGAACATACAGAATAAGCAATGAAGATGAGAGAAAGGAAAAAAAAAGCTACAAAATAAAGGGGAAAATCATGTAAGTGTATGTATACAGCATAGCTGAGATGATTGCACTAATTCCATCGGTTCTTTGAAAATAGCAGTTTATGTTTAAAGTTTTCACTTTGACTTCTTCCATATGCTAATATCTGTAATCTGAGCAACTGTACTGAAGACAGCAGTGCGCAATAAAATAACCACAGTGGAATACCTCTCATCTTGTTCTGCTGAGTATGTACCACTTCTAATGTCTTACCAACTATGATTATACTTTCTTTAGAATGCCTTTAAAAAACAAAAATAAAAGGACAAGAAAATAATTAAGGTTCATTGAAAGCAAGTATTATTGTTCAATTATTTGTGCAATATTGCATACCTATCTCTTTTTTGTTTTAGAGGGATTTATTTACGTTAATGGGCACTGATTTGGGTCATTCCCACAGTATCAGACCCTGATCTCTGGTGGTCTGGGATCCATATGGGATGAGCAAGCAGGAAGGGCAGAGGCATAATGGCTTGTCAGTTGGGGAACGGTTTTGACAATATGCCTTGTAATGACTAGCCGTTTCTAAGGTGGCATACCTGCATCTGTTAATAAGAGCAACAGACTTGATGATAAAAATATGTGATATAACAACCACTGTTAATTTGCTATCTTATTTAGAAAAAACTGCACCAATTGTATTGTTGGATGCTAGTCTGTTTCTGTTTTTGCTATTTGCTTTCGTTTTTCTATTTAAAATTAAATTAAAAACAGCACCCCCAAAAGAAAAAAGCTTTATGCCTTTATTGTTTGATCATTTTTTCTTGCACATATCTTGTAACATAAGCAACTACTTTGCCAATAACAACATACAATATACAAACCATTGTTATTCTCCTACATTCTTTATTTTCTTTACTCTTTATTTTTGTGTATTTTTAGGGAAGTGTCTACAAGGTGTTCAGGGTCTCACTACTAGATCAGATTCATAATAATTCTCCTGTTTACAGCCTCCCAAGCGCTGGGATTATAGGCCCATGACACCACACCCAGTCTCAATTGCTATCTCACCATGCCCCAGAGCTGAGGGCGGCACTGCAGGCCCGTGGGGATCAAATCTCTGCTCCTTGTGCCTGCTTGCAGATGCTTTAATCTGCTGAGCTATTTGGTCAGCCGTTCTCCTGCATTCTTGTTTTGAAATTTTCTGACATCGTTTTTATTTTTACTTTAAGATTAAGAAAAACTGAGGTCAAGAAAAAATATATATATACATATATCTGCAACTTTGTAGATATGTTTACACTAAAATATTAAGGAAGCTTTTCTTCTTGGATCCTTGGCATGACATTAGACTGAATGTGCTTTCATGTGTACAGTTCGCTCAAATATTTCAAATTGCTGCAGCGATAACCTCACTTGCATCAGTACAGAGATATTTCTACTGAATTTCACAAGGTTATATATATATATATATATATATATATATATATATTTTTTTTTTTTTTTTTTTCTGCCTACCTAGAGCCAGGACAGACACTTTTCAAGATTCAGGTGGTATCTTTGTTCTGAATTCTTATCTTGGTTGAGTGTTGGGAAGACTTAGGCTTATTTCTACAATATCTGAGGAACTCTATGCTGACATCTTGTATCTCCTGGACTGATGAACATAAAAGCCAGAGAAATGTAAACTACTAAAGATATAGCTATATGTTGAAATTATATGTTACTGAGACATCATAACATCACCAGAATCCCCATGATCTGTACTTAAATACCTGCTTCACAAGACAGAAATATTGAGACATAGGGAGGGAAGGAAAGGGGAAAGGACTTTAAAGAAAAAAGATCGAGACAAATGGAGATAGCCCTTTTATAAATGGAGAGGGGAAGAAATAGAAGGAGGGCAGGGGAAGGTGGCCAACAAAATGAAGACGACAACACCAACAGCAACCCACTGAAGTGTGTTGTGCCCCTAGACTCATCTCTGTGATGAGTGAGACCGCTACATACTGCAAACACACACCCTGAATGAGACAATGTTAAACATCTACCAACACATGAAAGAAACCTGGGAGAAGGCTTTCCTTCAGAAACACGAAAATGAAGCATCCCAGAGCCTTTGTCAATCACGCTCAACCTCAGGCTCAGGCAGTCTCTGGACAAGAGCAAAATGCAGATAAACTTTCTGCCAGACCATGGCACACACCATCTGGAGTCCAATAGCAGACACAGCCCTTCTTCCCAGCAGAAGCCTCCCGAGAACGATCCTTACTACCAGGATTTCTATCAGCCTTCTGTCTTCTGAGCTCAGGCTCTCCCACACATAGCAGCCTAAGGCTTCCAGCTGTACTCTTCTGCATGACATCTCTGAACCTTTCTAAACTCTTCCCACAAGCCCTTCCCAAAGACTCTTGAACTACATGGTCTGTATAGTCATGCCTAGGGCCCCACTTCTCTAGTACCCACCTCTGTCTTGGTTACTTTTTTCTCATTGCTGAAACAAAATAGCTGACATCCAAAATTAAAGAAGGAAGGGCCGGCCAAATAGCTCAGTGGATTAAAGTGCCTGCAAGCAGGTGAAGGGGCCTGGTGTTCAATTGTCAGGCCTGCCATGCTGGCCCTGCTCCCAGGGCATGCAGCCAGATTGAGACTGGGCATGGTGGTGCATGCCTGTAATCCCAGCACTTGGGAGGCTGTAAACAGGAGAATCATTACAATTCAGATCTAGTAGTGAGACCCTGCAGACCCTTCCCCAAAATACAGAAAAAAAAATTAAAGAAGAAAAAGTTTACTAAGCTCACATTTTCTGAAGATTTCCACCTAAAATCATCTGGCTCCAAGGCAGGACACTGGGGCCCAGGGCCAACAGTTCAAGAGGGCAGAAGACAGCAAAAGCAGCAAGAGCATGATCAGGTGGGAAGAGCGAGTAGGCTGCCAGCCCTAGGGCAGGGTGTCATATGCACAGCACCCCTGTGCCCCTCTCATGCAGGGTGAGAACGTTTACAGAGCAAGGACCATGGCCCTGCTGAGCTGCTGAGTGAGCCTAGACTTCTCAAGTGGACACAGTGCATCGACCATTATCCCTGCCCTCAGAAAAACTAAAATGAATCATTCTAGAACATTTTATTAGTCAATTGAAGAGAGAAAATCTCTTAAAAGCACTTAGTCCACTTAAAAGTCACATTTGAATAATAGAGAAAACAATAATTTAAATTCAGTTTCAAATTATACATCTTTGACCATACATTTACTGTTGAAAATAGTGTCAAAAATGTCATTTTTCTTTGATTTCGAGTACTTGAAAATAAAAAGATTAACATTACATACTCATTTCGGAATTAAAAGCCTCTTTTAAAATTGCAAACTGGTTTATAAGTGAAATACTATTCAATGAGATGTGTTTTTGAAAACCAATTTGACAATGTTCTTAAATTCACTCATTTCTCTTCCTTATTTTGATTGTGTTGGGCAGAAAAATGGTAACTCTGAGGTGGAAAATGAGTGCTACTCAAAGGCATAAGTTTGATGTAATTTGCTGTGCAGCAGCAGGAAGCTAACTTATTAACTGCTGAGATTTTCAGCTTTTGTTTTGGGCAGAGCTAAGGGTGGAACAAGAAGGCTTGGGTTTGCTAGGAAAATACTGTGCCCTGCAATAACTTCTTACTTTTTCCCCCCCAGGACAGTGTTGCTACATTGCCTACACTGGCATCATGGCTGAGATAGTGCTGCCTCAGCCTTATGAGTAGCTGGAATTAGAGCATGGCTGGCTGGCTTTCACCTTTAAGAAAAAAAATGTAATTCTCAGGAAATTTATCACAAGGGGCAAAGATGAGAAATGTACTACGTGTTTATTAAACTGGAGTTACCAGAGTGCTTAAAGTTGGCTTTTGTTTTTGTTTTATAAATTCCTAGGTAAAATAATATATCTGTATCATGTAAAAGAAGATATTTTCAGTCCAGATAATTGACCAATTTGTTACCTCATAGAATTATCATTTGGTGCTGAGAAAAGGGGGTTTCTCTTGGGGGTTTGCAAGAATAAAATGCATTGTCATTCACTATGCTCACTGTGCTGCACAACAGACTTGCTGAACTTATTCTTCCCATCTAAGGGTCTTTTCTATCCTCTGACCTTTTCTACAGCCTCCTCTTTCTCTACTGCCACCTTCCCTAACCACCTTTTCCCTCTGTTCGCCTGTGAGGTTAATGTTTCAGGTACCAGCTATGAAAAAAAAAAACAAAACATGACATGGTAAAGACATGACAGAACTGTCTTTACCAGTCAGCCTGATTTATCTCATCTCCCACAAAGCCTTTTGGTCTACATGTTGCTGTAAATAGTTCGATTTCTTTCTCTCTTAGAGTTACATACTATTCTTCATTCTTTAGACAATTTTCTCATTTGTTCATTCATGAACATGAGTCATTTAAACATCTTGGTTAAAAGTGAATAGTGTGATCATGGTATCTCCCCTGCCAGGTAAGTATACAGGTTCAGACAGTACAGTTGGGATAGATAACGCTGTGCTTCTACATAATCCTATGAGAGGCAAGATCTGCACTAATGGTGGTTGGACAGGATATTATGTTGGCTTCTAGTACTATGGTCATCCACTAGGAAAATAATTATTGAATTTTTGATATAATTCAGGTATAAAAAATAAGTAAGCAGCTACACTCTTAATTTACTGATAAGAGACATCTGCTAAAATTATATCTGTAAATATAATATCATGTATGCACCTTGTACGATACCAAAACAGGATGAAAACAGTTTGCAATGTATTAATTTAACGAATCTGTCTTGTTAAGGTGTCTTGAAACTGTCTGATTGATATTTGTACTTCAATAAAATAAAAAATAAATAAATAACCAAAAAAAAAAGTATACAGGTCCATTATAGACTTGAGATGGCTGACAGAGAAAATTATGAAGAGTCTGAAAGAGTTCACTATGATGATGTGCAATCTGGGTAAAAGTGATTTTCTCGCCTTGGTGAGATGGACTGGAGAGCCAGAGATGGGCAACTAACTATTTTTTGTTTTTTGGCAGAACCTGGGATTGAACTCAGCCCCTTGTACTTGCCAGGGAAGCACTTATTCCACTGAGCCATCTCCCCAGACTGAGCCATCTCCCCAGGAGACGGGCAACTAGAGGCTCACACGCATCACCGACTGCACCTAAGACAGGAGCTGGGCCATTTGCTGCCCTGCCTTCCAATGATGGGTAAGGTTTGGTTCGGTCCATGTGAAAGCATCTTGACCCAAGACAGGCACAGTCTTCTCAAGGAATGATGGCCTCTTAAAAATTAAAGAAAAAAGGGGGACCTGTGGGAAACCTGTGACTGGTAACCATTTTATAATAGTCTCAGCCATATTCTTAAGTTTCCATTCTCTGCTGAGTTAAAAGTTCCTAATTCTTCTTACCCCACCTATTTGCCGTAAGTCTCCTGCTATGCCCTAGGGGTGGGACTTCCCGTGTTGCCCGGTTGCCTAGTTACTCGTGCCTTTTACCCGCTGACGTCATTTCCCTATGCTTCCACTATATATACCCAGAGTTTCTTCTGAATAAATGTCTTGATCAGAAAAAAAAAAAAGTGAATATTGTAATAGACAAGGATATCTGTTCCATAACACTGACTTCATTTGCTTTGCCTATATATCCAGCACTAAGGTTATTAGATCATACCACAGCTCTGTATTTAATCATTTATTCTCCTTTTCACAATGTTGTCCTTTTATATGTCCCAGTATTCCCGGTTCTAATTTCCGTGGTTTCAGTGACCTCATAGTTAATCACAGGCCAGGAATATTAGATAGGAAATTGCAGAAATAAACAATGCTGAGTGGGTTGATACACGGGCACCCCCTCTCCTCCGCCCTGCATGGTATGCGAGTAATCCCTTCGTCGAGCAGACCCAAGTGCTCATGGTGCTTGGGTTTCATCTGCTTAGTTGTTGTCTTGGTTATCAGCGTGGTGATCATAGTGCCACAGTGCTATGATCAAGGTACCCTTTATTCTACTTGGCAATATCCCTACACCCCAAAATGATATTGAGGAAGTTTTGCAGTAGTGGTTATAATTGATCATTTTCCTAGTGGTTATTTTGTATTTCTTTACTGTGTTTCTTTCCTAAATTATGCCTTTTCATAGGTATGTGTATATGAGAAAAAAAGACACCCTTCACAGATGTGTAAATAGAAAGTTCTGCACTGTCTGTGGTTTCAGCCATCCACTGCGTGCTGGGATGTAGAAAATGGGGCTTCTCGAGTCGCGTCCCAGCAGCAGTGTGGATATTCCGCACACCCTCGAACCCCTGCCACCACTACTTGCCCTTTGTGATCGCTGCAGTGAGGCAGTCCAGAGGCATGCAAGGCTCGCTTTCCTCTGGGCTGGCTTGGGGGGTTGTGGAGAGGCTTGTGGCTGCTGCACCCCTCCTTCTAGCTTTCCTTTGGACCCTCTTGTGGCCCAGAGGATTGCAGTTTGCCTGTGTGTCCTCCCTGGCCACCACACTGAGGCTGTCTAGCATGGCCTCAGCCAGGTAGGTGGCACAGTACTCTCTCTGCCACCCCCCACTGTTTAGTGGATGCCACTACCTTTGTGAGGAAGGGGAGGGTCATCTGGATTGGCTCTGATCAGGAGAGGGGGATCTGACCTCCTTCATGGCATGCTCAGCATTCACAGCAGACCTCCAGGGGATTCGCTGGCTTCAGCAGCCCTGCCCCTCCCTATGTCAAGTCTTTCACAGGCTGTGCCAATAGGGACCTCTAACATTTCTTGGGCTTCAGTCTAGGAGAACCCCTCCTGCGAACCGAAACAGATCATCTGCTTATAAAATAAAAATTCTACTGCTTGTGATTTATTTCTTAGGCAGTGTGCTCTCAAACAATCTTGAAAATCTGCTTGTTCTTTTTTTAACCTAAGAAGCAGTGATACAGCATTCACTTTACAAAAAATGATGAAAGATGCTCAGGCCTGTTAACTGCAAAAGGCCCCAGTAACTGGTAGCTGATGTAGAGCAGCGGCACTCTGCGGAGCTAACTACGTGGCCAGGACAAGCTGGCATGAGATAGTGGAGGCCAGCAGCAGCAGAGATCAGGCGAGGTGCTGGCTGTGTCAAGAGCTGGACCCAGGATCACCTGGCAACCGCTGGTGATGCCAGGACTGCTTGCGGCAGTGCAGCTCTTTGCCAACTCATGATTTCCATATGAATGAAGCAAAAGAATTTAAGCTGATTGGCAACAATAATAGCCATTTTGACAGAAATAATGTCATATCTATTGTGAGAATTTGATTTGCATTTCCCTAGTGAAAATGCATATTGAACTCTCTGTTATAGAAATATTGGCTCTTTGCATGTCTTCTTAAACAAATGTATTTATTACGAGGTCTACAGGGTCTCACTACAGACTGGACTTGTAGTGATCTTCCTGTTTTTCAGCCTCCCGGCATATCTTCTACTATGGTTTCCTGCTCTTGAGCTGTGTTCTTTTATCTTTTATGTACTAATCACTTATCAGATGTACATTTGGCAAATATTTTCTTTCCCTCTGTAGTTTTTTTCTTCACTCTTTTGTTTCCTTTGCTATACAGCTGTTTCTTTTAATGTTGCCCAGACTTTTATCAGCATTTTGTTTTTGATGCCTATATTTTTAATGTTTTCTTGATCCCTGTATTTTTACATCCACATGGAAAGTATCATTGTCCAAATCAATGACACAGAGCTTTTTTCTTTACCTTTTCTTCTAATAGCTTCAAGTCACCAAATTGATTACTGATATAAGTATATTCTTATTTTTTTTCAGTTTTTTTTAATTTTTTTTATTTTTTATTTTTTATTTTTTTTGTCTTTTTTGAGACAGGGTCTTACTGTGCAGTTCAGGCTGGCCTTAAGCTCACTTTGTAGCTCAGGCTGGTCTCAAACTCACAACAATCCTCCTGCCTCAGCCTCCCTAGTGCTGGGATTACAGGCTTTTTTTTCCTTTGGCGGAACTGGGGATTGAACTCATGCCCTTGCACTTGCCAGGGAAGTGCTTATTCCACTGAGCTATCTCCCAGGCCCTCACTTTTATTTTTTTAAAAAACAAGCTGTTCATACATAGTGCAAGTTAGTCCTCATGGCCCCAGACTTATCTTGGTTCAGACTTGTTTTGAATTTAGAAGTTTCTTGCTTTGGCGCCAAAATGCTGAAATTTTAGATATGGGAAGCATGACCAGTTGTATAGCCTTTTGAATCTGAACACATTTTGATAATATTATATTATGTTAACTGATTTCTAGAAGCACAATTTTTAAGATTATTTACTCAGTTGTACATGGCAGTGCAAACCTGTAATCCCAACAGTTGGGAGGTTGGGGCAGAAGAAGCCCAGCCAGTTGAAGGCCAGCCTATGTTGCATATGTGATTTTGAGTCTAACCTGCACTACACAGTGCAAAACAAAAACAAAACATGGCAAAGAGTGTGATCCAGTGCCAGCACTGGTGCATATAAAAGCCCAGGCCAAGCCAGCAGCATGGAAATGTCAGAGGCTGTAGTGCAGAGCCAGCAGTTCATAACTTGGGGGAACCAGCCTTAAAGTTGGGCACACAGACATGCAGAATAGAAGTGGGTGGGCACACCAGTCTACATCAAACGGCTCTAGTGAACCCCATCAAAAGATGACCAGACTCAGTTCCCACATCCAGAGGTGAAGACTAGTTCCATACCCAGAAAAAGTCCCATGGAAAATTTGGCTAGAGCACACAACATGCTTCTGTGATGTTACTTGGACACTACTGCAGAAATCTACACCAGGGGCTGGGGAGACAGCTCAGTGGAATAAGTGCTTCCCTGGCAAGCACAGGGTCTGAGTTCAATCCCCAATTCCGCAAAAAAAAAAAAAAAGAAAAAAGAAAAAAAAAAGAAATCTACACCAAAGAAATTGTACTATTTTTATTTTGGTTTATCAGATTGATTATCCTTTTTCTGAATGGTTGGGTTACTTTATTTTGTTTTATATTTTGTGTTTATCAATCCCATATTTGCTGTTGAGGTATTCTACATTTCTTTGTGTTTTCCTCTACTGATCTTTCACTTTTACTCTTGAATTTATGATACTTTCATGTGGCTAAATATTGTCTCTATTCTTTCTGACTCACTGCAATATTCCTTTGTTTTTTCTCTCTCCTGTGTCATATAGTTTCCCTAAGTTCTGGTGATCATCCTTTGTGCTCCTGTCTTGACTCTACTATATCTGACTTACTCATCACTTTTGTAAATTCACTACCCCTCTTAACTCCTCACCCCCAAACAATAAAATCACCTAACTAAGGGGGAAATCACTGTGAACAAGTAGCTGGTGTCAGTTGGATTTTGTTTTATAACTGTAGAATTTTCTCCTGTAGTTAAGGGATAAGGTTCATTATCACCACTGTTTGCTAGTATCTATCTGTACTGGAAACTATTGTTATTGATAACTGTACTACTTTACCCAGGATGCCATACATTTTATAAATAGTTTTTATCCCTTGTACAATAGCATCGTAATATTATGGGCTTATAATCATTAGCATAGTTCACTACCAAAGAACGGGGCGCTGAGCCACATAGTGACTTTTAATCCTTAAATATTGGGAAGGTACATTGTTGTAATGACATAAAAAAACACCTATATCTAGATGACAACCTTAAAGAACATACATCTTCCAAGGAAACATGGATATTACTAATACAGCTATATAATTTAAGAAATAGACAAGAATAAAAGCAGATAACAAAATGAAATTTTTTTTAAAAATAGAAAATTATCAGATGCAGAAAAAAAAATGCAGCCCCAGACCCCCAGAACATCCAGGCCAAGCCCAAAGCATAATAAGAAAGAGGAAACAGGGAGTCAAACACAGCAACTCTGAAACGATAACACCAGAATTGAAAAAAATTAGTGGCAAGGGCTGTATAAAAATAATTTCTGAGGTACAAAAGGAAATGATGCACAAAATAAAAGACATTAGACGCAGATTTTAAAAAGAAGAGTTTCTGAAAATAAGTTTCCAAAATTAGAAACAAATGGAATCCATGAAACACATCCAAAAGAAATCCAAAAGTTTGAAATCTTCTTTCATAGTAAATGCAACACAGTGAACAAAAGTGATGATAGATCAGAGATTGAAGACAGAGCTTCAGATAGTGATAATAAAAGGTAAGATCTTAAATATAGTAAGAGATCATGAAAAACAAAAACAAAGAACAACATAAAATTGATTATGGTCAATGAGAAACCTGGAGACATCACCATTGCCATAAAATATCTATTCACAGAAATAATGACAGAAAACTTCTGAAGAATAGATGAATAATTTGACATATGAATAAATGGAGACTATAGGACTCCAAATAGGATGAACAAAATAAAATTATATAAAACACAATGATCAAGCTTCCAGAAATTCATCACAAAATCAAAATATTAAACAATTAGAGAAAAGAAACAAAATACCTATAAAGGAAACACCATCAGACTCATAACATATCTCTCAACACAAACCCTCAAATCAAGGAGAGTGTGGAGTGAGGTATTTCAAACTGTAAAATAAAAAAAAAAACTCTAAACCCACATTGATGTACTCTGAAAAACTGTCTTTCAAAATTGAAGGAGAAATAAGATATTACAACAAGGAATATCTGAATAACTTCATGATCATATAACCAACTCTTCAGAATTTTCTGAAGGCTTTATTAGAAAGAGAAACTGAAGATCACAACCACAAGAACACGAATAGGAAGAAGCTATCAGGAAGTACAAGCAATTAAACAGGGAGAAAAGACAATGAACCAACAGCAAGTACATAATATCCAAAGACAAGCAAACACACATCAGATATAACCATCACTGTAAATGGTCTCAACTCACAAATTCAAAGAATCTGACTGGAAGAATGGATCAAGAAGATCTAAAAGTATGCTGCATTAAAAAAATAATGCCACACAAAAATCCATAGACTGAAATTTAAAGGAGGGAAAACAATACTGTATGTAACACATTCCCAGAAAAGTCAAGAGTAGCTTTTCTGTTTTCAGACAATATGAACTTCAAGTTCATATGAACTGGATGCACACACTGATGCACTCAGATAAATAAAACAAATATTAACAGACATGAAAATCCAAATAAGCGTTAACAAAATTGTAATCAGGGAATTTAACACATCACTCTTACAATTAGATCAAACAGACAGAAAATCGAAAAAAAATAACAAAATTAAAATAAACCTATAGCTGGAGAGATAGCTGAGTAACAAAAGCATGAAGTCCTGAGTTTGAGCCTTGGTACCAAATAAATGAATAGATATAAAATAACCTTATGAACAAATGGAATTGGTAAGAGTTTATAGGCTCTGCCACCCCACAATATCGAAATACATGTTCTTCTCACCTGTACATAGGATGTTATGCAAAATGGATTGCAAATTAGCCCACAGAACATGATTAAGTGAATGCAAAGAAATTGAATTTATCCCACATGTATTATTTTGACCATAATACAATGAAATTGGAAATCAACATCAAAAGAAACAACAAAAAAGTCCAATGAACAAATGGAATTTAAGCAACACCCTCCTGAGCAACTAATGGGTCACAGAGGAAATTAAAGAAAATTTAAGAGTATTTATAATTAAATGAAATTGCCAATACAACATTCCAACTTATGGGATACAATGAAAGTAGTCATACAAGGGAACATTATAGAGGTAAAATCTCACATAAGGAAGACAGAACAAGCTCAAGCCAGCAATTAAATTTTGAATTCAGCCTCCTAGAAATGGATGAACAAGTCAAATCTAAAGCTTATATGAGAGAGGAAATTATAAAGGGCAGAGCAGTAATTAATGCAATTTAGAAAACCATACCAAGAATCAATGAATTTTAAGAGTTAGTTCTTTAAAAGATTGAATGAAATGGATAAATCTTTAGCCACCCTTTCCAAACACATAAAGAAAAGAGTAAAATTCAAGCACTTAGAAATGGAAAGGGTGAAACCACCATGGATCCTGTGGAAATTTAGATGATCTTCAATGCCTAATTCAACAACTTATACTCTAATACGATGGAAAAGAGGAAAGAAATGGACAATTTCCTACAGATATATGAGCTAACAAAACTAACTCAAGAAGACACACATATTCTAAGTAATTTGCCATAGGCCCATGAAGTTGAGAATGTAATAAAAACTTACCTAAAAGGAAGAGCCAAAGTGCTGATGGGTTTACTGTTCAACACTACAAGCAAGTTAGAGAAAACTCAATATTACTAATGCTGAAACTCTTTAAGTAAAATGAAAAGGAACCAATACTTTCAAAATAATCCCTTGACAATCCTTGTAGTCCTTGTTTTTCTATACTTTTTTGGTCTGAAAACATAACTACTTAACCCTCCAGAAGAGAAACTTAGTGCCTCATACATAACAAGGAACACGTATTTTCCAACAATTGTTGATACACTAAACACTTTAAATCCCTATAGAATTTTCAAAAAAATAAAAAATGTATTAATTTTATTGAGAATTAAGATAATTATTTTGTATATACAAATACAAAATGGTCCTTCATTTATATTACCTTTTTTTTGTCAGAGATGGGTATTCGATTGCCATTTAAATGTGTGAATTCAGCAAAATAATCCAATATAGTCCAATAGCACATAATAGTAATGGGTTATTCATATGACTGGCAATGTCAGAAGTTGTTGACACAAAATTTTACAGCTCACCTTATCAATATGGGCTTACTTTCTATATCTCATTGTTATACTTTTCTGCTGGATGGTTAAGCCCAAGATAAAGCAAGACCTATATAAAAAGAAATATAACTTTTGTATCTGACAAGGTTAGTCAAATCCCCTCAGGATTTAGCCTGAAACCCTGTATTGCAGTTTGTAGATCCTTTGACAGTGTCAGCCATATGGACAAGTCACAGCCATTAGTCTATCAACTTGCTCTCTGTGAAAGTCTGAGAGAATGTTTTCTCTCCACTGCACACTCTACATCTTCATTCAGAAAATGGAGAAAATTTAGAAATTTAACAATATACAACATTGTAGCAGGACATTTCTATGACTTTTTTTTCGTCTCTTTTCTTTCATTACTTCTTTTAAACAAACGTTTATTTGAGAGAGAATATAGCAATAACTGTCATAACATTAGAAGAAGTACACATTTAGAAGACCAGAATAACAGGCATTACAAGCATGACCCTACTATTTCCTTGTGGCACTGTTTTAGTTCATAGATATCAGCATATATAGTAAGTAAGGGTGAGAATACTACCAATTAACGGCTACTTTCAAAAATCCTAATAGAGATTCTCAGGACCATTGGCCTTAGCCTTTCAAGGTCAGTGAAGTCTCAGGACATAAGAGAACCTGTACTGTAACTCAGTGGTGTCCCAAATTTTCTGTTCAAGGAGATTATGTGGCCAAAGAGGAAAGTTATCAATAATGTAGAGTGTGCCCAAGGAGAGTCACCTAGAGAGAAAACACTCTCTCAGGCTTTTAGAGAGCAAATTGATCAAACAATGGCTGTGACACATCCAGATGGCAGACAGTGACAAACGACCTACAAAGTGCTATACATGGTTCCAGTGCAAATCCTGATGGGATTTGACTGACCTTGTCAGATACAAAAGTTAGATTTTTGTTACATAGCTCATGATTTATCTTGGTCTTAACTATCCAACAGGAAAGTATAAGAATGAGATACAAAAAGTAAAGCAAATTAATAAGGTGAGCTGTAAAAAGCTCAAGTGAACAACTAACATTGCCAGTTCCACGGATAACCTATTACAATTATGGACTACTGGACTATATTGGACTATTTTTCTGAGTTCAGACACCTACAGAATTTGAATGGCAATGGAATACCTGTCTCTGACAAAACCAAACAAAAAAGGGGCATTTTGTAGTGAATTACTATATTCATTACAAAATTCAGGTAGTATGTCTGAATCTGGTACTCTGAATAACTACTATGAAGACAATATGCAATGTCTTAATTACTGTAATATCCTACTGACCTGTTATGAAACTGTCTCATTGCAATGTCCTTCTTAATAAAATTAATAAATAATAACAAATTTTAAAAAAGCTTTAAAGAAAGTAACATACCCTGGATAGGGAGAAAGAATATAAATGTAAACTTTATAAAATATATTTAATTAAAGTCTTTTTATGTCATACTGGACATTTAAATAAAACAAGAATACTTTAAAGAAAAAAATATATTCCTTGAAACAAGTGTTAAGAGAAGGACTCATCCAGAAAAGAGAACTAGTGGGCAGCTTCTTTATTGGAACGAGGTGCAGAAATCCTCCGTAAGACACTGGGAAATAGCATGCAGCAAGTCACCAGGAGGGTCATACAGCATGACCAGGCAGGACATATCCCAGAAATGCAGGGTTGGTTCAACATATGCAAATCAATAAATGTAATTACAATATTAAGAGAGCCAAGGACAAAAATAGCATGAACATCTCCTCACATGCAAAAAAAAAGCATTTGACAAAGTTAAACACCTACTCATAACACAAAAGCCCTATAAGAAATTGGAATTGATGAGCTTTACCATAATCTCATAAGGTCCATCTATGAAAATCCAACAGCCACCATTTTACAAAATCATCAAAACCTGAGACTTTTCACTCTAACTTCAGGAACAAATCAAGGATGTTCACTGTCACTACTCTCCTTCATTACAAGTCTGGACATTAACCAGGGCAATTAGCCAAGAGAGAGACAGAAATAGAACAAAAATAAGAAAAGAAAATTTAAATTTTCTTTATTTGCAGATGACATGATACTTTAGATATGATAGAAGACCCCAGAAACTCCACCAAAGGGCTTATAAGATGAAAAACACAAAAGAAATAGACCAATTCCCAGTCATATGTGAATTACCAAACCTAAATCAAGAAGATATAAATACTCTAAATAATTTGATATAAGCCCATTTATAACTGAATTCAATAGTGTAGATGGATACACAGTTAACACCTAAAGATCAATAGAATTCTTACCAACAAACAACAAATCACTGAGAGAGAAGTTAGGCAAAAATCCCACTCTTCACAACAGAATCCAAAAAGTGAAACTCAGAGGAATTGATCTAACAAAGTGAAAAATCTGTACATTGAAATTCACAGTACTCTGGTAAAGGAAATCAAAGAGGATATCAGAAAATGGAAATTTATTCCTTATTTATGATAGAAAAATCCAACATAATAAAAATAGATATATTTCCAAAATTATTATATAGACGTAATGCAATTTTAATCAAAATATCATTATCATACCTCACAGAACTAGACCTGCCTAAAACTCATATCAAACCAGAAGAGACCTAGAATAACAAAGCATGAGCAGGGCTGACTCCACCATCTTCCTCAATCCTGCCCAGGCCTGCCTAGCCAGAGAGACCAGCCTGAGACAGTGGGGCCGACTCCGGCAGCCTCTTGGATCCCACCCTAAGCCCTCTTAGTGAGTGGGAATTTGCATGACTCACTAGGCTTCTCAGATCAGTGAGTGTGTGGTGAGTCTGAGGGAGAGCCTTTCACTTCTCCAGCACTTGCTACCCGGATCCCCACCCCCAAGCCCTCCAAGCCAGTGACTGGCCTGCAACTTCAGGGCCCACTCACCAGCAACTCCCAGGATCCCATGCCCTAAAGCCCGTTGAGTGAGTGGGAATTTCCCCAACTCCCTGGGCATCAAAGTTTGGTGAGTGGAGAGCTCCAGGCCCACCATGCTGGAGAGACATTTTCCAGAGATCTCCAGTCCCACCCCATCACCCAAGACCCAGTGCAGCTCAGCCTGCAAGTAAGGCTCCAGACCCACTGCGCCAGAGGGACCTTTCCCAATCTTCCCCTGTTCCGGCCCATGGCCCTGGACCCAGCACAGGTTGGCTGACCCAGCACAGCCTACCCGGTCAATAAGAACATCCACTATACTTTTGGGAGCCCAGCAGACCCACCAAAGCCCAGGCCTGCCCACCTAAAGAGCGACCTGCTTGAGACAGGAGGGCCAACTCCAGCAACTTTCTGGATCCTCGCAACAAAACCAGCCCAGATAGTAGGAATTTTCACTTCTCACTCTGCATCCTGGTTCAGTTCATACTCACTTGACCAGGGAACCAACAGAGGGGAACCACAGGAGCTGCAGCAAAAAGAAACTGAACACAACAACTAGATCCAGGACAGGCATAACTGGATAATCTCAAACTTAATAGACTGGCACCCGAATCTCATTATATGCTAAGGCTATAGCAGCACCAAAGCTATAAATCAAAGGACAGAGGTCAGTGCTATAAAAAATGACAAGGACAAGGAGAAAAACATAATCTCAGGCCTTGAGTCCACCAGTAAGTGCAGAGGACACTAGCTCAGCTGAGATGAATGAAGTAACAGAAATAGAAGCAAAGGAACAAGAGCAGAAAGGTATAGAAGAAATCAGATGAGAATTAATTCCTCAAATAAAAAAAGAAATGTCTGAATACATAGCATCTGAAATAAAGAATCAAATCCAGAAACATCAGGGGGAAAAATCAGTGCGCATACAGAACAAGTGCAGAGAGCACTATTCCAGCTGAAACATATGAATTAACAGTATCTGAAGCAAAGAAAGAACAGAAGAAAGGTCATGAGAAACTCAAAGCATAAATAATTTCTGAAATCAAAAAAGAATTCTTTGAAAAAAAGAGAATTCTTTGAAATCATAGCATCTGAAATACAGAAATAAGCCTGGAAATATACAGAGCAAATGCAACATGGAAGAAACTCTACAGAAAAAGAATAACCACCTCTAAAGAAGACATGAATTAAAAACTTGAGCAGATCAGAAATATGATGGATCCCTTGAATGAGCAATACAGAAAAAAAAATAGAATGTATGAAACCGAGTCAAAGAGATACAGAAGAACTAAAACTATCAATCATGAGTCTATAAAATCATTTGAGTGAAAGTGAAGACAGAGTTTCAGATCTTGAAGATGCTGGTGCAGCTAGTGAAAGGGGAGAAAGGATCTCTTAAAAACAACGAGAATGCATGAAAAAATAATCCATCACCTGCAAGATGACGCCGATATGAACAATGTTACAATAATTGGTATCAATGAAAATGAAGGAGTCAATACAAATGACATAAAAAGAATCGCAGAAAATTTCCCAAATAAGAGGAAACAATCCAACATTCAGTAACTGAAGCATACAAAACACCAAATAACTTCAACATAAGTAGAAACACACTGAGATATACAACAGTCAAGATCCTAGAAATCCAACACAAAACTAAAATATCGAAAGCTGCTAGAGAGAAGAAGCAGATCACATTCAAAGAGAACCCATCAGAAGAACAGTCAACTTCTCGACACAAACCATGAAGGCAAGGAGAGCATGGAGCAGAGTTCTTCAACTCTTGTACGAAAACAAATTTCAGCCCAGACTACATTATACCCTGCAAAACTCTCTTTCAAGTTTGGAGAAGTGAACTACTTCCACAACAAAGAACAACTAAAGAATTTCATGATGACAAAGCCATTCCTACACAGGCTGCTGAAAGATGTTCTAGAGAGAGACCACAATGACCAGAACTTCATGAATGAGAATGGAAGGAACCCACTGAACAGGACAGACAATTAAACACAGGATAAAAAGGAGTAAGCAATAGCAGGTAAATATCATGACAAACATATGTCAACACATTTCAATTATACCCAGCAATGTAAACGGACTCTATTCTCCAATTAAGAGAAATAGACTGGCACAGTGGATTAGGAAACAAAATCCAACAATATGCTCTATACAAGAAACACACTTAACTCAAAAGGATACTCATAGGCTCAAAGTCAAAGGATGAAAAATAACACTATATGCCCAAGCACCACAGAAAAAAGCAGGGGTAGCAATTCTGTCCTCAGACTGTCTCAACTTCAAACGAAGAAGGATCAAACAACACAAAGAAGGTCACTATATATTGGTTAGGGGAAAAATTCAAGAGCAAGAGGTAACACTCATAAATATCTGTGCAACAAACACAGGAGCACCCAACTATGTAAGACAAATATTAATGGACATGAAAACCCTAATGTCTAAGAACACAATCTTAACAGGAGACCTTAACACCTCCTTACTAGCAAGGAAGTAGCAGAACTGAACCAGAGTTTGGAACAAATGGACCTGCTGGACATATACAGAGTGTTCCACCCAACCACAGATGAATACACATTTTTTTCAGCTGCATATGGGTCATTTTCCACAATAGACCACATACTAGTCCAGAGGTCAAGCGTAAGTATATGCAAGAAAATAGAAATTATCCCATGCATATTATCTCACCACAGTGCAATGAAACTGAAAATAAATGACAAAAGAAATGAGAAAAACCCACTAAATTCATGGAAACTAAACAACACCGTACTCAGCAATCAATGGGTCACAGAAGAAATTACACAAGGAACATCAATATCTACAATTCAATGAAAAGCCAAGTAAAACTTACTGGAATTTATGGGATGTGATGAAAGCAGTTCTTAGAGGGAAAATCAAAGCTATGACCTCACACATTAGGAAAACAGAATGGAAACAAATAAACACCCTAATGTTGCACCTCAGACATCTAGAAAAAGGAGAGCAAACGAAACACAGAGTGCAAAGACGGGAAGAAATCATAAAGATTAGAGAAGAAATTAATTCAATTGAGATGAAGAAAACTGTTCAAAGAATCCACAAGACAAAAAGTTGGTTCTTTGAAAGATTAAATAAAATTGATAAGCCTCTAGCCAACCTCATCAAAAAGAGGAAAGAAAAATATCAAGTACATGCAATAAGAAATGAAAAGGGTGAAATCACCACAGGCCCAGTGGAAATTCAGAAGATTATCAATACTTACTTTGACAATCTTTACGCTCACAGAGTAGATGACACAGAAGAAATGCACAGATTCCTCGAAAGATACAAATTACCAAAACTGAAAAAAGAAGATATAACAACTCTCAATAAACAATAACAGCCAATAAAATATGAAACGTAATAAAAAGCCTACCAACAAAGAAAAGTCCAGGCCCTGATGGATTCACAGCTGTATTCTACAAGAAATTTATAGTCGATATAATACCTACACTCCACAAACTCTTCAATGAAATTGAAAAGGAATCATTCCTCCCAAAATCATTTCTCGAGTGAAGTATTGTACTGATTCCAAAACCAGGGAAAGACACAACCAAAAAGCAGAACTACAGGCCAATCTTCCTCATGAATATGGACACAAAAATACTCCGTAAAATCCTAGTAAATAGAATACAGCAAATCATCAAGAAGATCATACACCATGACCAAGAAGGATTCATCCCAGGGATGCAAGGATGGTTCAATATTCAAAAATCTATAAATGTAACACACTATATTAATAGAATGAAATCTAAAATCCACATGATCATCTCAATTGATGCAGAAAAAGCTTCTGACAAAGTCAAACACTCATTCATGTTCAAGGTTCTACAGAAAATTGGAATAGGTGGACTCTAACTTCATAAAAGCCATCTATGACAACCAAAAAGCTAATATAATCCTAAATGATGACAAAATGGAAGCTTTTACTCTTAAATCAGGTACAAGACAAGGATGTCCTCTATTACCCCTTCTATTCAGTATAGTTTTGGAATCCTTAGCAACAGGCATTAGAAAAGAGGGAGAAATAAAGAGAATAAGAATACTTAAAGAAGAAATTAAATTATCACTATTTGCAGATGACATGATACTTTACTTGGAAGACCCCAAAAATTGCACCAAGAAACTACTAGAACTGATGTGGAAATTCAGTGTCATAGCATGATATAAAGTCAATATTTAAAAGTCAATAGCATTCCTCTACACAGATAATAAGCATATTGAAAGGGAAACCATACCTTTTACAATAGCACCACAGAAAATGAAATACCTTGGAATTCACTTAACCAAGGAAGTCAAAGATCTTTTCACAGAAAATTACAGCATCCCAAGAAAAGAGATCATAGAGGATGTCAGAAAATGGAAAGATATTCCCTGCTCCTGGATAGGAAGAATCAACGTCGTGAAGATGGCCGTACTCCCAAAATTGTTCTATGGATTTAACACAGTCCCTATCAAACTGCCACCAACATACTCCCAGACCTAGAGAAATCATTCCTAAAATTTATTTGGAACCACAAACGACGTAGAATAGCACAGGCAATCTTGAACAATAAAGACAAGGCAGGAGGCATCACACTTCCCGACTTGAAACTATACTACAAAGCCACTGTGATAAAATCAACATGGTATTGGCAACAAAATAGACCTGCGGATCAATGGAACAAATTAGAAGATGCAGAGCCCTCTATGAACACACGCAGCCACCTGATATTGGACAAAGTGGCCAAACATGCTTACGGGAAGAAAGATAGCCTCTTTAAAAAATGGTACTGGAAAAACTGGCTTTCCACATGCTGAAAACTAAAACTTGATCCAGATGTATCACCATGCACTAAGCTAAAGTCAAAATGGTTTAAAGATCTAAATATTAAAACAGAAACACTCAATCTCCTGGAAGAGAAAGTAGGAGGAAGTCTTGAGGACAGAGGGATAGGCAAAGAGTTCAAGAACAAACATATATTTGCATGGGAAACACTTGAAAGAATCAACAACTGGGATCAACTCTTCTTGAGGAATTTCTGTACGTTAAAAGAAATTATCAACGGAGTGAAAAGACAACCCACAAATTTTGAAAATATCCTAACTAAAAAGCAATCAGACAAAGGTCTGCTGTCTAGAAGATATAAAGAATGAAGATATAACAGGGCCCTCAAATTTGAAGACCCAGTTCAAAAATGGGCATCTGAGATAAATACACACTTCTTAGAGGACGAAATTAAAGAAGCGAATAAATATATGAAAAATGCTCCACATCACTAGCTGTGCATGAAATACAAATAAAAACAACACTGAGATACCATC
The DNA here is from genome assembly GCA_004027165.1 of Ctenomys sociabilis. Lineage (NCBI taxonomy): Eukaryota > Metazoa > Chordata > Mammalia > Rodentia > Ctenomyidae > Ctenomys > Ctenomys sociabilis. Next base: position 2,824 of record PVKA01022613.1, on the reverse strand, counting down.
TCACTCCAGAAAGAATGGCTATCATAAGGAAATCAACCAACAACAAATGTTGGAGAGGTTGCGGGGAAAAGGGAACACTTCTCCACTGCTGGTGGGAATGTAGATTGGTAGAACCATTGTGGAGGTCAGTGTGGAGACTCCTCAAAACAGTAGGACTGGAAATACCATTCAAGCCGGCTATGCCCCTACTGGCAATTTTCCCAGAGGAACTTAAAACATTATATTATAATGATATATGTGTACCTATGTTTATAGCAGCACAATTTGTGATAGCAAAATCTTGGAAACAACCAAGATGTCCATCACATGAGGAATGGTTGAAAAAGATGTGGTATTTCTATATAATGGAGTATTACTCAGCTATAAAGAATGATAAACTTGAAGCATTTATATTGAAGTGCATGCCACCTGAACATATACTCGTAAGTGAAATAAACCAGACACACATGTGCAATATTGTACAGTCTCCCTAGTATAAGAAGTGAAAATAAGAAATACAAATAGTAATGTACAACAACTAAAAACAATTAAGTCAGATGGTTTGGGCAAACTGAATGGCATATGCTGCAGGGTACTAGGCAGCTTTTCTTCAGGATGGTTACTGACCTAAGTTCACAGATCAAAATTCGAGAAAAGGAAAGGCTGCAAGGCCGGCCAACATTTTGGCCCTAGCCTTTCAAGGTCAGTGAAGACTCAGGACATAGGAGAACCTGTACTGCCACATCATGATACTCAGTTGTGCCCTAAATTGTCTGATCAAGGAGATTATGGAGTCACAGAGGAAGGAGACTGATGATCTATAGTGTGCCTGGGGAGAGTCACATGGAGAGAAAACGTTCTCTCAAGCTCTGATGGAGAGCAAACTGGTCAAGCATTGGCCATGACTCATCCACGTGGATGACACAGACAATGGATCTACAGAGTAAGGTACAGGATTACAAGACAAACCCTGAGGGGACTTCACTGACCTCTTCAGAAACAAAAACTACATATTTTGGTATATAACTCTTGCTCCATCCAGCAGAAAAGTATGAAAATGAAGTGTATAAATTGGGCCATAATAATAAGTTGAGCTGTAAATGGCTACAGTCAGCAACTTATTCACATAACTCATTATTATTGTGGAATGCTGGACTGTGTTGGATTGTGTCGCTGAGTTCAGGCACCTGAATTGGTTTAATGACAATGGAGTGCCCATCTTTGACAGGTCTAGACAAAAAAGTGGTATAAAAAGGAAGAATCATGATGTGTGTGTATAAACAGTACAGTTAGGATAAATATGCCTTGCTTCTGCATAATTCTATGAGAAGCAAGATTGCACTAACAGTGGTTGGATAAGATATTATGTTGGCTTCTAGTACTATCTTCTACTACTACAATCACTAGGAGAATAACAAGGTAGAAAGTATTAATTATTGAATCTGAGACATAATTCAATTATTAAAAAATAAGGTATGTAAACAGCTACACTCTCTTACTGATGAGACATCTGCTATAATAATGTCTGTAAGCATAATATCATGTATTCTCCTTGTACAATACCAAAACATTATGAAAACAGTTTGCAATGCATTAATCAATCAAATCTGTCCTGTTAATGTGTCTTGAAACTATCTCATTGATATTCGTACTTCAATAAAATAAAAAAAATAGCAAAACCCAATTCTTCTGGACAAAGGCAAGTGTGCTACAAAACTACTGTAATAGAAAGAAAATGATACTGGCAAAACAAAACAAAACACAGACCTGAGGGTCAATGGACCAAATTAGCACATGCAGACACAAATCTAAACAAGTGCAACCACTTTTTCTTTAATGAAGCTACTAAAAATGTTCACTGGAAGAATGATAGCCTCTTTATTTATTTTTTTAAAGATTCATTTATTTATTACAGTGTCTCGCTACACATCACGGATTCTTTTTTGTGGCGGTGGGGTGTCAGCTCAGCCCGCCCTGGGGGGAGGGGCTGGCATGGATAGCCTCTTTAATAAATTGTTTTGGAAAAAGTGCGTTTCCACTTCCTGAAGACTAAACCATGTCTATCTCTTGGTATTGAACTAAAATTGAAGTAGTGCAAGCATCTAAATATTAAAACAAAAACACCAAATCTTCTGGAAGAGAAACTAGGTAGAACTCTTGCGGACATATGTGTGTGCAAAAAAAAAAAAAAAAGAAGAATCTGTAATAACTGGGTTCTCATACTATTAAAATCTTTCAACAGAGTGAAAAGACAGCCCACAGAGTGGGAAATGTTTTAACCAGATGGTCTTCATAAGAATTCTATCTAGAACATCTGAAGTGCTTCCCAAATTTAAAGACCCAGTACAAAAATGGGCATCTGATACAAATTTGTGTGATCAAAAATTACAAATGGAAAAGAAATCTATGAAAACATGTTGAACATGTTAGAGATATGCTTAGATTCCATCTCACTCCAGGAAGGTTATCAAGAAATCAACCAATAACATATGCTGAGAGGGCTGTGAGGAAATGGGGCACTTTTATACTTATCATGGGACTGTACACTGGTGTAGACACTGTAGAAATCGATATGGAGATTCATTAGAAAACTATAATTAGAGGTTAGATTTGGCTCATCTATTCCCTTTCTGAGTACCTCCCACAAGTACTGAAAATATGACAACATATTATTATATGCATACCCATATTAAGAGCAGCACAGTTTGCAATAGCTAAATCATGGAAACAACTGAATTGCTCATCAACCAAGCAGTTGGAAAAAGAAAATGTGGTAATTCATGTACACATACACACACATACATACACATAATGTATATATAATAGACTATATAATGATATATGT
>PVKA01022612.1:0-36851 GCA_004027165.1 Ctenomys sociabilis | reverse complement strand
TAATGGATTAAAAATACACTAATTATATCTTACTGTTTGAGGGACTATTCAGATGTTTTTTCTACATGATTCAGGCTTGCAGCTTTTATGCTTAAGAAAACCATCTGTTTCTTATAGGCTATGTAATTTATTGGTTTACACTTGATTTTTGATTCTCGTATGATCTGTCATATTTCAGCAGCCGTTTTCCTACAAATGAGTTAAGATCATCTTTATGGCAAAGTAATGCTCCACTGTTATTCATTCATATGCTGATGGCCCAATAGGCCACTTCAAAGACTGAACTCTTAAAAACTGGGTGCTATAAATGAGAGTGCATGTGTCACTATAATATCGCATCTTTCAGCTGGGTCAAATGAAAATGTCTTGTTTAGGTTTTTGAAGAATCTCCGTAGTAATTTCTAGGACTTGTGCTGGTATACATTCCCACCAACACTGCATAAGGGCTCTTTTTCACCCTCAGCTTTGGGAGTATTTGCAGTTATTTGACTTACTAATGATAACCGTCAGGTAGTCATCTCTCATAGCCTTCATGCAATAGGCAGCAAAATATAACTTTCTAATAACATCAAGCATCCATTTTTTCTTGCCATAAATGATTTTACAATTTGTAAATTTTTAAATGTTTCCATGAATGAGTAAGGAATTCATAATAGCTGAACACAATTTCTAATGAATAATTTTACCATCAAATTATATTGTGAATAGTATACATGAATAATAATACGCATTTTATATACGGACACATCTACCATTAGATTTTTCAGAGTTAAATATTATAGAAGTATAAAATTTTAAAATACACTAGTTCCAGGGAGAGAGGTACTTTCCAAAACTTTGTGCCTCCAGTGACTGACTACCTACAGGGAATCACGTAATAACAGGGTGCTGAGCTCTGAATATCAATTGGTTAATCCACCTATGAGTACAGCATCCTCGTTATCCAAGCATCTCTCCAGGAATCTCTCCCTGCATTAAAATTCATAGCTCAGCTTCTTGGGCATAGATTGTTCTAATTTGATCAGTGCTATCAAGCAAAAGTAATTTAATGTAAAATTATTATTAATCCTCATAATTTCAGTACCTAAATCTGTTTGTCAATTATCTATTCTCCTATCAAGGCTTTTGAGAGTGCTTTAAATGCACTTGGGGTGTATAATAGAAGTACAATTTTAGAAAGAGAGAGAGAGAGATTTAAATGTTTAAAACATTTAAAAGCTATATTTTTACAGCATTTGGCAATCATATGTATATGAATTTGAATTAAAATTACTGTTTCCTGACCTTGAAAGGCTAGGGCCAAAAAGTTGGCTGGCCTTGTGGCTCTTATATTTCTCCAACTCTGACTTGTGATCTTAGGTTGTTAACCATCCAGAAGAAAAGCTGATTAGTATCCTGCAGCATATGACATTCACTTTGCCTTATCTGACTCAATTGATTTTTGTTGCTGTACGTTACCTTTTGTATTTCTGCTTTTTGCTTGTTATACTAGGGAGACTATACTATATTTACACATGTGTGTCTGGTTTATTTCACTTTTCAGTATATGTTCAAGTGGCATCCACTTCAGTATAAATGCTTCAAACTTATCATTCTTAATAGCTGAGTAATACTCCATTATATAGAAATACCACATCTTTTTCAACCATTCTTCATGTGATGGACATCTTGGTTGTTTCCAAGATTTTGCTATCACACATTGCGCTGCTATAAACATAGGTACACACATATCTCTATGATACAATGTATCCATATCCTTTGGGAAAATTCCCAGTAGGGGGATAGCCGGCTTGAATGGGATTTCTAGGCATACTCTTTTGAGGAGTCTCCACACTGACCTCCACAATGGTTGTACCAGTCTACATTCCCACCAGCACTGGAGAAGTGTTCCCTTTTCCCCACAACCTCTCCAACATTTGTTGTTGGTTGATTTCCTTATGATAGCCATTCTTTCTGGAGTGAGATGGTATCTCAGTGTTGTTTTTATTTGCATTTCACAAATGGCTAGCGATGTGGAGCATTTTTTCATATATTTATTTGCTTCTTTCATTTCGTCCTCTGAGAAGTGTGTATTCATCTCAGGTGCCCATTTCTGAATTGGGTCTTTAAATATGAGGGCCCTGTTATATCTTAGTTCTTTATATATTCTAGACAGTAGTCTTCTGTCTGATTGCTTATTAGTTAGGATTTTTTCAAAGTTTGTGGGTTGTCTTTTCACTCTGTTGACAATTTCTTTTGACATGCTGAAGCTCCTTAAGAAGAGTTGATCCCAGTTGTTGATTCTTTTAAGAGCTTCCCGTGCAAATATGTTTGTTCATGAAATCTTTACCTACCGCTATGTCTTCAAGAGTTCCTCCTACTTTCTCTTCCAGGAGATTGAGTGTTTCTGTTTTAATGTTTAGATCTTTAACCCATTTTGACTTTAACTTAGTGCATGGTGATAGAGCTGGGTCAAGTTTTAGTTTTTGGCATGTAGAAAGCCATGTTTTCCAGCAACGTTTGTTAAAGATGCTATCTTTCTTCCAGTGAGCTTGTGTAGCCCCTTTGTCGAAGATAAGATGGCTGAGTGTTTTCGTAGATGCCTCTGCATCTTCTATTCTATTCCACTGACATCATGTCTATTTTGTTGCCAATACCATGTAGATTTTATCATAGTGGCAAGACTCAAGACATAGGAGAACCTGTACTGCAACATCATGAAACTCAGGTGAGATCCAACTTTTCTGAACAAAGAGATTATCGACCACAGACGAAAGAGACTGAAGTTCTATAGTGTGCCCGGGGAGAGTCACATGGAGAGAAAACTTTCTCTCAAGCTCTCACAGTGAGCAAACTGGTCAAGCATTGGCCGTGACTCATCCACATGGATGACACAGACAAAGGATCTACAGAATAATGTACAGGACTACAAGATAAACCTTGAGAGGACTTCACTGACCACATAGGAGATATAAAGTTCATGTGTTGGTATATAAGTCTAGATCTATCTAGGTCTTAACCATACAGCAGAAAAGTATAAAAATGAAGTATACATTGTCGGGCCATAATATTTAGCTGAGCTGTAAATGACTATGGTTGACAATTTCTTTGAATAAGTCACTATCGTTGCACAATGCTGACTGTGATGGATTGTGGTGTTGAGTTCAAGCACCTAAGTTAGTTGAATGACAATGGAGTGCCCACTTTTGACAGGTGTAGACAAAGGAAGGGGTGTAGAAAGAAAAACTCATGATGTGTGTGTATGGACAATACAGGTGGGATAGATAACGCTTTGCTTCTACATAATTCTATGAGAGGCAAGATCTGCACTAATGGTGGTTGGACAGGATATTATGTCAGCTTCTAGTACTACAGTCATCCGCTAGGAAAAGAATTATTGAATTTTTGATATAATTCAGGTATAAAAAATAAGATAAGTAAGCAGCTACACTCTTAATTCACTGATAAGAGATACCTGCTAAAATAATATCTGTAAATATAATATCATGTATGCACCTTGTACAATACCAAATCATTATGAAAACAGTTTGCAATGTATTAATTTATCGAATCTGTATTGTTAAGGTGTCTTGAAACTGTCTGATTGACATTTGTAGTTCAATAAAATAAAAAAAATAAATAAACAAAAAAAATTACTGTTTCCTAGACTGATCCACTTTTCCCTACATAACTTCTATGGGCAAAACTAGTGAGGAACATAAATTTAATAGAGTATAATAAAACATTTAAGGGTGTATCAGAATATACATTTGATTTAGTAGATTTAGGGATCCTAGAGTTGAAGAAAGACTGCTATAAAAAACCTCTACATCCTTAGTAATGTGACCAATCATTATGAAAATAACAATATTATATATAAAAATCATTATTAATTCCTAATCATCCTGTGTGAAATTCTGTATCATTTCTATTTTTTTCCTCTTTAAAATAAAGAGGAACACTGAGCCTCTATTAAGATCATAAACCAGAAACTTGTTTGGCAACTATTCAGCATCTTTGACAATGAGAAAAGTATATATTATAAGAAAATCTATCTAATTTCAGAAAGATATGATACTGTCAAGTACTCAAAAATAGCATAAACTGGTGAGATGTGGGAAAATAGGAATCCTTTTATATTGTTGGATGGAATGTAAAATATGATAACCACTATAGAAATCAATAAGGAGATTAAGAAAAGAAGAAAAATTAAGCACAGACATTTTATTTGATACAACATTACCTCTTTTTTAAGTCTTCCCAAGATTTAAACATATTTCCAAGATAGATGCAGACCCATATTTATATTACCATAACATAGTAGCTAAAATGTGAAAGCAGCATATGTGCTTGACAACAGATGTATGGTAAAAGATACAGTTTACAGACTTCGCCGAGAAGCACTAAGCCATAAGGATAAATTTGAATCATCTGTTCAAAAAGGACAAAATTTAGGATACAATAAAATGGAGATGGAGAAGAGATCACTGCAAGGACAAGAAGTGGAAGGATCTGACACACATGTGTACCAGCATCCTGTAAATGGTATGCTCTTGGTGTTTCACAAACATATGCCAATAAAAATTAAAGAAAGACAAAAATTATGAGGTAGAACGTGCCTATTACAAAAGTGCAACGCAATGACCTTAAAAGGAGATTGGTTAGCTTGCTGAGTGATGAGAGCAGGGAGGTATCAGTCCATTTCTGACTCTTCATACTTTTTCTCGCTTGAAAACAACAGGATGGTGCGCAGCTTCTATGTGAAGATTCCCACCAACTTCAAAGATGGGGATAAAGACACAGTGAAAAGCACAGGGCAGCCCTTATTGCTGTCTTCAAACTTTGAGTTTAGAGAGCATATGCATTGCAGGCCTTTTGGTTTTCCCAAATGTAAATTCCCAAAATTTTACACTTTTATATATTTACTTCTACCTTGATGCAAATGATTAGATATATTGTGTCTCAGAAAAAAACAAATTAATACATAATATCTGTATATTTTCCATGGCTCCGAAATGGCTTGCTACTTGTTTGTTTGTCAGAAATGAAAATATTTGACTCTGATTGTTGCTTAGCACAAAAATAAGCACACAAAAATGTAGCCTTGGGAGTGGTGACGTACTTCCGTAGTCCCAGCACTCAAGGATACTAAGGCAGGAGTATGACAAGATTGTACTTGGTGTGAGCAGCTAGACAAGCAGGTGATGTGCTGTTCACCAATAAAAACATTATGTCAATAGATGTGTCATAACCCAATGGGTTTGTACACAGCTACATTGACGCATAATTTAAATCATCTGTTATTCTATAAATTCACTACGTATTGCAGCCTGTTTTGCCTTTATGAATTACATTATAAAACTGAACAATTACCTTCAAAATCATGGAGAATATTTGTGTATTATAAATATAGGAGATAAATGCTACAACATCCAGATGCAAAAGCAAATTATTCAAAATGAAAATTTCAAGTGATGAAAATCATAATCAGTGGTAATCAAATAAATAAGCAGGTGCCATGCTGACAAATTAGGAAAATAAAATAATGACTGTGAGCAAACATGCATATGTGTGTGTACAATATACCCTAAACCAATACAAGACAAAGCAAAACACAGTGGTCAAAAAGACACACACATACACACACACCTGGGGAACACATTCATCACTGTTAGGGGAGGTATGCTTCACTGAAGCTTGTGGGATATCTTTCCAGCTGATTGTTTTCTAATTTACAGAGTAGTAATGTCTCACCATTGCTTTAGCATTCCAATCCTTGGGTGAGGGAAATAGGAGAAATGTTCCTCTTTCTGCTTAAAAGCTTGGTTTTCAATATTCCACATCACTTGTCCTTAGACCTCACTCGGGAGTCCTTGGTCACATGGCTGTATCTGTCTTCAGTACATGTTGGGGAAAGTGTAAGGAACCTAGCATGCTCTGCGTCATGTTATGCACGGTGTATAACGCAATTACTCTAGAAAGTGGCACTAATTTTGGGCAGACTGCTAGCATCCCAATTTATCTATAAAATCTACCCATTTTAATTTTGTTTCTTAACTGTTACATGAACACTTCCAGTGAGCATGTGGAAAGTACAAAACCTAGAACCACAAAATGCTGCTTATTACATTCTAGCCATTCTCATGTATTTATTATAAAGAGAAAAAGTATTAAAAAAAGAAACACAGCATCTTTAAGGAATGTTTGAAAGCAATGAAACATCCACCATACAGAGGGCATGCACAGTTGCACCTTAACAAGGAGTAGTTGTATTGCTGTGGAAGATTGTATGGTATTTCGTGTCTTGGTCTACTCTAGAATTCTGGCCTATTCTACTCTGTGACAACAATTAAATATTTTACCTGAACTTCATTGATAAAAATAAGAAAATAATTTTGACATAATAATGTTAATGAATTCAAGATTCTGAGATATATAACATATACACTAATACATTATTTTCTAATATCTTCCAGTGCTATCATAATTTGATAATTATTGAATTGAAAAATATACATACAAAAATAAGATTACATATATTCTAGATCATTGCCCTTAGAAAATACATGAAGGAATGAAAATGCTATTAGATTTAAATTATTTACTGTAATCAGTGAGGAAATGGATAACTATATTCTCATTTTCTAAATTTTTAAGTATTATAATTTGTTAAGGGGAATTCATTCCTTAGAAAACTATGTAACAATATCAAGTGTTTGCTTTTAGTATCCAGTTTGCATTATTTAATATAGACATCCACCACTTTTTCACATAATCAGTTATTTATTGCTACTGCTGATTTAATTCTAGGGAGTATATATTGTTATTTAAATATGGGAATATACTTAGATATACCTTATATAAAATAGTACAAAGAGAAATGACTATGAAAAATCACTAGTTTTAAAAGACAAAATATATATGCCATATATATGCTATTTGCTCTTATTCTACAGATTTTGTGTATTCTATGATTATCACATCATAATTAAAGACAATAATACTAAGCTCTTTTTAATGAGAGGGAAAAAGAAATTATTTACATCATCCATTGGATGGCATTTTTCTATTTCTAGCAGAGTTTAGATTAATAGTTTCCTGTCTGTGTTTCATACTTAATTTGAAACTATTTATAATGAGCAAATCATCTCATTTAAAGCCATGACATTTAAAAATCTGTATAATGACACCTCATACAGTATTATACAAATAAGGTTCCAATACAGTTTCCTATAGAACAACGTGCGCAGAAAGTTTAGTGATTTTGTTTTTGTTCATCTTGAGAGAAAACTCCAGGAAGATGAAACACTCTAAGAAGAGGGAGGTGATAAAATGCTATAGGCAGTCTGCAGCAAGACTTCACTTAGAACCCGAGGAATCATATAGTCTGATTTTATCAGAACAAAAGACCAGACTGTGTTGGAAGCTACATCATATAAAATATCCACAGCTCTTGAAATGAAGCTCTGCTCTTTCATAATCAGTATTTAATTTATATATCTATCTATGTATTAAAAAGTCTAAAATGTTTCCCAACAAGTGCCTTTTTAAAAAAGAATTATTTCCCTAAAGTTTTAGTCTATATTAAAGAATTATCCTTTCACTCAATTATTGTAATCCTAAGGCTCTTTTGAGTCTTATTTGACTGAATTCTTAATGTGCTGAAAACTGAAATTTCTGTGTTTGAAGCATGGTTGCTTCTGATTTTTTCATTAGTGTCATATAAAGCACTTTTTTTCAGGACCCATGAGACTTTTTCAGCAATAATCTACTATTTCTTTCCTTATGCTTCTAGACTACTGAAGGCTTCTAATTTACAATAATTAACCTCCTGAGAATACAATTTCTTATTTAACCAAGGAACATTCACATTTCTCTGTATTCAACTTCACAGCTTGCTCAACAGATCTTTTTTTGGTCTGTATTTCAGGAATTCAGAAAATTATGCTGCAATGAACTTGGAAAATTTTGTATTAAAAGCCAACATTCTCACTCGGGAGGCTGAGGCAGGAGGATTGTCGTGAGTTCGAGACCAGCCTGAGCTACAAAGTGAGCTTAAGGCCAGCCTGAACTGCATAGTGAGACCCTGTCTCAAAAAGACAAAAAAAAAAAAAAGAAAAAAAAAAAAAGAAAAGCCAACATTCTATGAACACCACATGGTTCTATGAAGAAGCAGTTTGCTGCAGAGGTCCAAAGCAGGTGACCTGGTTTTATACCAGGAGCTTCTTCTGGGTTTATGTGATGCAAAATAGTGATCTAATCTTTATGGCCTCAGTTGTTCTAGTTGTATCTGTTCCACAGGATTTGAAGACTGAATTAAGTTTCTGTGAAGGGCTCAGAGAAGCTCTGATGCCCAGGTACAGAAAAACTCTACATAATACTACTCTCAATTAAAACAAAATTTTATTGTATTGAAACCACAGGTATGAATGAATTAGTGTGGAAAACTGTAATGTAATTAATATCAGACCTTTGCAAGTTATTTTTCAAAACAGAAAGTGTGATTCTGAAAGAGAAGGATCAAAACTGTGCTGAATAAGAACAAGGAGAAAAATACAATTCACATTGTAAGCTTAAGTCATAGTACTTACAACGATTCAATATGAATAATAAGATGATTTACATATTTATTAATGTGGTCACTTTCTTCAACTTTAACATATTTTATACGAGGCATAATTGGCAGATAAATATCATTATAATATACATAGTGTCTTCATATATCTTATATTTATGTCATAGTCAAAATATATGTACGATATAATTACTATTTTTTTTTTTTTTTTTGGTGGAACCTGGGATTGAACTCAGCCCCTTGTACTTGCCAGGGAAGTGCTTATTCCACTGAGCCATCTCCCAAGCCTCCCTATAATTATTATTTCTACATTTTTTAGCTTTCACTAAAATTAAACCTGTGAGGAACCGGGGAGATGATTCACTTGAATAGGCGCTTCCCTGGCAAGCACAAGAGCCTGAATTCAATCCATGGTTCCAAATAAACAAGTAAATAAATACAATTAAACATGTGTATTAACTATTGTCAGGAGACAATTTTTTGTATTAATGTACATATTCCCACTAAGAAATCTTAGCAACTTTTCTGAATTCACATGAAAAATTCAATCATAAATCAAAATGAATGATGTCTCAACAGATTTGCAATATGTTTAAATATACCTTTGGATGAATTATCATTATCATGCAGGTGAAATTAATGAAAAGACCTTGGAATGATACATAAAATAGAAAGAGGAATACACTATAACCCAGCTACTTAGAGGATACTCAGAATGAGATTCTAAAACGAACTTGCTGTAACTAAGTAGCTTGTATAGATACACGTAATGGAGATTCAGGAGAAATAATGTCACTGTAGAAGGCACTGATAGCTATAGTTTCCTCTTTTATCATTTGTATACGAGGTGCCTCTTAATTGCAATTTACATGCTAAATATTCAACAATGAATAAGGTTAAGATTTTTGCACTAAAAGAACCTAAAATCTAGTAAGTTGAATGTCTAGTTTTAATGGTAAATGGATATTAAAAAGTCTATTGAAATATATAATTTTGCGTGCATATGTGAAATTATATTAATGAAATATAAATCACTAAATTTGTTTGTACACAGTATTATTTTGTAATCACTGCTCTAGGAATGAGGAGTACGCTTTTGAAAAAGTTACTTTCTTGTGCTGGCAAATAGAAACACAGTCTAAGTCTCTGCATGAGAGGCACAAGGATCAGAGATCAGTCCCTATTACCTCATGCTGTGTGGGTCCCAAAACCCAAGGTGTGCTGAGCTGGCTGCTACACAGGGGGTGATGGCCACAACTATAAACCTAGTGCTGGATGGCTGAGGCCAAAGGATCACTATCAGTCTGAGCTGTTTAGCAAGACACTGCACAAAATAGAAATGTAATAATAAAAAGTTGTTTTCTTAATAAAACTTCTTTTATTAAAAGAACAATACAGCCTATGAAATTCTGTGGAAGCATAGAATATTCAAGGATCTATGATATATGGAGTAGAATACAATTAAATGAACATAATAATCATAGATTTTCTGTTATGCAACTTGATCAGGGAAGCTTTTCTAACATGAGAATTCTTTATCACTATTATCTTAGAACTATTTAATGTTTAGTATATATTTTCTCCTTTTTAAAAATGTATTTGGTGCAAGGTCTACAGGGTCTCACTACACAGATCAGACTCGTAGTGATCCTCCTGTTTTCAGCCTCCCAGGTGGTGGGATTACAGGCTCGCGCCACCCCCCCTAGTCTCAGGTGCATTCTCGGCACGTCCAGGTGGCAGGGCCGGCATGTCACACAGGGGATCGTATCCCAATCTCTGAACTCTGCCTAGGAAGGCACTTTAGTCTGCAGAGCTATTGGGCCAGACTTTAATATTTAGTACATTTAAAAATGTTTTAATATATTGACTTTTTAAGCATCAGAAAATAAGTGAAGCATCCAGCAGAAAAGTATAAAAATGAAGTATACCTCACTGGGCCATAATATTAAGTTGAGCTGTAAATGTCTATGGTTGACAACTTCTTCGGATAACTCACTATTGTTGTGGAATGCTGAACTGTTTTGGATTGTGTTGTCAAGTTCAAGCACCTCAGTTAGTTGAATGTCAATGGAGTGCCCACCTTTGACAGGTGTAGAGCAAGGAAGGGGTATAGAATGGAAGAAAAATGATGTGTGTGTATGGACAGTACAGTTGGGCTAGATAACGCCATGCTTCTACATAATTCTATGAGAGGCAAGATTTGCACTAATGGTGGTTGGACAGGATATTATGTTGGCTTCTAGTTCTATGGACAAACGTTAGAAAAATAACAAGGTAGAAAGTATTAATTATTGAATCTTTGATATAATTCAGGTATAAAAAATAAGGCACAAACAGCTACAATCTTTAATTTACTGATAAGAGACATATGGTATAATAATGTCTGTAAATATAGTATCATGTATACACCTCTTATGATACAAAAACATTATGAAAACAGTTTGCAATGTATTAATTTATGAAATCCATCTTGTCAAGGTATCTTAAAACTGTCTCACCGATATTTGTACTTCAATAAAACAAAAGTAAAATAAAAATTAAAAAATAAAATAAGTGAAAAATCAAGCAGCTATATTTGCTTTAGAAAAAGAATGAAGAATTACAAAAAGTAGAGAGTAAACTCAAATCTTGTACTTCTTTCCACAAAACTTCTATCTCAGCTGCATAAAATTTTCACTCAGGAAATTTTCCTAGTACTTTATAAACATACTAAATTAGAAATAGAATGAATGTCTATCTGAAAACAAAATAATGCATCATTTTACTGAGAATTTACACAGCTTCAAAGAGCAGATGTTTTGGTTCTCCCAAACTGTAGTTGACAAATTTGCTTGCAATGGGTGTGGAAAAATTAGTTTTCATATTCAGAAATTATTTGATACTGCTTACAGACCTTTGCTATTAATCATGCTGATTAAAAGCTGTCATTTGAAGCATTTATAGCCTTCAAGTACATGTCAAAACTTTCTATCCAATTCAAATTTTTATCTGAAAAGGCATATTAAACCAAACCTGGGTATGTATCTTTCTTTTCATGAGTAATATATCAAAACTATGTGGTAAGCTACTTTCTAATACTATATTGAGAATTTCACTGATTAAATTTTGAAAAATTCTTATCCAGACTAGGAAAGGTCTTTAGAATCAATGACAAATGTGAATAGGTAAGAAATATTGCCTTGGAGTGTCATGGCATAATGACTTCAATTTCCATAAAGGCGACAATGTCTCCAATCTATTTTCCTCATGGGTAAAAATCTTTATGTCAGAACACAACCAAGATCACTCACTGAACTTTATGAACTAGTGTGTGAGTTTTCATAAGGAATTTTTACAATTTTCCTGACTTCTTGTTTTGTTTCATTTTGGGGTGGTCGTCTACAGTGGTTGCTATAACATGCTGCGATCTTCAGTGTAGTGCAGATTAACAGACATAAACAGTCAAATTTGATAAAAGAAATTTAAAAAGTAAAAGCTGTTCTTTTCAAGAAACAAAAGTTAGTAGTACAATTATCTTAGCTCATCTTGTATATGTATGTATTAAATATAAAGCATAATTATATATACTCTATATAAACATGTAAATATATATCTTCCTTTCCTTCTTTCTTTTTCTCCTTTTCTATATCCACCTGATTTTTTGTGCAGAGACTTGGGAAATCCATGAGTCAAAATTATAAGATTTACCATGAACTTATCCACAATGTATATTTACATTGCCTAAAAATTTTAGAGCATGATGAATATTTTACACATACTTTCAATTAATGAAATGATATATGAAAAATATTTTAAAGACTTTGTTTCGATTTTTAAAGTGAGATAGAGTTTCACTAGTTTCTGTCAAGCATGAAGTTAGTAGAGGCAGCTTGCATTGTGCCTTCATAGAATTTCAACTTGCAATATACTTACAAGAGTTTGCTCACAGCTTTGTATTTCAACAGAAACTAAGAGATAAAAGGGACTCAGAGATAGATGACAAAGTATGGTTTCTGATAAAGTAAAGTATTTAATAAATAGTAAGTAAATTCATTGACTAAGGGTCACTGCTGAATGAATATGCATTTATTTCGTAAGAGTTTTCTAATGTATTTAGAATGATAATGAAAGATATGTACAGAAGTTTCTTTTGGGAAAACAAAGCAATGAAATACCTACAAGAGGAAGTGTGGCAGTACTGAAGATACTTGCAAGGATGAATTAGGTTGTGTAAGCTCCAGAAAGTATTAGTTTCTTTTTTTTTTTTTTTTTGTCTTTTTTGATTACTGAAATACTAAATTTTATATTTATTTTAATATTGCTTTTGATGGTTACTTTTTACATTGAAATATCACTATGAATCTTAAAATGTCCCTAATGACAATTAATTGAATATTTAAATATGATCAAATAAACAAAATATTTCTTAAAATATGCCAAAATTGGGCCAGGGAGATAGCTCAGTAGAATAAATGTTTGCTTGGCAAGCTCAAGGACCTGAGCTCAATCCCTGGTTCCACAAAAAATAAAAAATAAAAAATAAATAAAAAATCCAAAATAGATGATAGTATTTATCATTAATTTTAATCTCTCATTCTCCTTTATTATGCAAAATGTAACATTTAAAATATGTTATCAGACAGTTATTACTATGGGCTTGTATAAAATAGTACTCAAAGTACATATTACATGTTTACAAATAAAAATACTGTATTTGTATATATAGAAATTTAAATGATATCAGTATTATAACTTAATCTTAGCATTTAACAAAGAATAACTTAAAGACAATATTTGTAATGGAGAAAAAGAATGTGTACATTTGCTGAGTATCGTGTGTACATTTATACATGTGTATATCTATGTGCATACAATCTTGTTACATGTTTTAACAGAGAACCTTAGGATATCAATTTTCCTTTGGACTGAGGATTATCAAAATATGGGAAAACACATATATTTTTATTTCAACCTTATTTAGAATATAATGAATAGTATATTATTAGTTGCTGTTGCCTTTCACTTGATAGTTATGTGTAAGACATTTCAAACATAACCCTTTCAGAATCTAAATCATAAGAAGGTATTTAAAAATTATCAACCCACTTCAGAATCTAAGCCATAATACTCTAAACTACTTACACTCAAAACAGTGTTAGCTAATTTAAACATGCTGACTTAAAACATCTCCATCAAATTATGAGCTAGAGTTAGGATCAGCAGACAAATAAATGAAGACATCCAAATGTAACTTACCAGTTAAGCATTGACTGTTAGGGGCAAATTTATATCCTTGAGTGAGACCCAGGGACACTGCAAAGTATATAAATACCTTGAAAATAATGCATATGATCTAACTGAATGACATGTGATTCTGTAACCTTTTTGTTCTTATTATCTATTTTTTCTACTTGCTCATTTTCTATGGGAGACAAACAAATGATCTTTCTAGTATCTTCTGTAAAGATAATTTTCCTGATTTTCTAATATCTTTTTTTTTTTTTTTTTTTTTTTTGTCTTTTTGAGACAGGGTCTCACTATGCAGTTCAGGCTGGCCTTAAGCTCACTTTGTAGCTCAGGCTGGTCTCGAACTCACAACAATCCTCCTGCCTCTGCCTCCCGAGTGCTGGGATTACAGGCATGCGCCACCATGCCCGGCCCTCTAATATCTTTATAAATAAATGTGTTTACTGACAACTTATTTGCATTACTGGCTTGCAATATTATTCACACACATGCATAGATAGATAGATAGATAGATAGATAGATAGATAGATAGATAGATAGATAGATAAATAGATAGACAGATATAGATATATGTTCCAATTTTACACAGATGCATATATATGTATATATTATAACTAAACTGCACACACATGTATGGACAGAGATAATTGCAAATGAGTACACCCAGCCATATGCATAGATGAATATATAAACATACTCTGGGCCAGGGGATTATTTAGTGGCATAAATGCTGCCTGGCAAGGGCAAGGTCCTGAGTTTGGTTCTGTAAATCAAACACCTGCGCACAGTTATATGCATTTTTACAGACAGTCAGAATTTCAGGAGCCATCATTACGCAATTTATTTCTCCCATTTTTTAGTTAAAGGCATCGGTTCTCTTTAATTTCATCCTTTTTGGTAGTCCTTCAATTAAGATTAACCTTGCAACAACTGTCCTCAAGTATACAGAAAAGAAAAGGCCCTTTTGACACATAACAAACAATTTGTTACGCGAAAGTAAGAAAACTTATTTTTCAAAGGTGATAATAAAGACTTTCAAGGGCTGGACAATAACATATTAAAGTGCCTGCTTAGGCAGATGCAGGGGCCGGGAGTTCCATTCCCTGGCCTACAGTCCCGGCCCCAGCCTGGAGGCCCACTGAGAAGGTGATTGAGACTGGTGAGGCACATCTGTAATCCCAGCTCGTGGGAGGGTGGAAGCAGGAGAATCACTACAAGTCTGATGCAAGCAGTGAGACCCTGTAGATCTTGTTCTAAATACAATAAATAAATAAGTAAAATAAAAAGTTCCAGAAAATCATCTATGTTACCTGATCAATATAACTCCCCAAAGTAAAAGCTACAACAGGGGTTGTATAATAATCATATTCACTTATTAACCTGAAAATATATCCTTAATGTGCTTTTGAGTTTCAAACCAGCACCATGATGCTAATAAAAGCAAAATTATGTTTTTCACTATTTTCCCAATTGGGAAGAAATGATACAGAAGCAGATAGATAGGCAGAAAGATGATAGAAATATGTATATATTTTACAGTATATAAGACTTAACAATTGATTCATTTAATAAATATTAAGAACCATTTTGAAAACTTTTATCTCTGCATCATATGTAGGGGACAAGCATATTCTAATATTTAAAGTATTCCAGTAGCACAAGTAGATTAGGATCAAGCTGTTGTACAGAGAGGTGTTACTGACTGAGTTAGGATGGCTGAAGATTCCTTTCAGAGTAGATAATCTCTGTATATAGATCTGAAAGGACAGGAAATAAATCCTTGATTCAATAAGAGAAGAGTCCAATAATTGATCTCATTTATACGATTCACAAATTATATCTCACAAGGCATAAGTCTTTGAATTAAATCAAGGGTGGCCTGCAATGGCCTCAGCCAACTAAATTGGTGACATGTAGAATTCTAGCACTGAATTCTGATAGAGCTAGATCAATTTCTTTCAGTTCAAATTATTTTTTGAACTTTTGGCACTGAAATCACCAAAGTGGCTGTCTTAGTTACTTTTCTCTCCTGGCTTTCACAAATGCCTGACACACAAAAGGAAGGAAGGAAATGTTTCTTTAGCTCACAGTTTGTGGAGGTTACTGTCCATATTCGGCTGGCTCCATGGCAAACTGACACATGGAAGAGGACAACTATTCATGGTGGCAGAAACAGCAAAGAGCAAAAAGGAGGAGCAGTGGCAAAATGGCAGAGGCAGAGACAGAGATCAAGGCTTTCTCCCTTATTTAAATTACATTCAGGCTACTCTCCCCAAGCTGGGTTAATACTCACACCCATAATCCCATCAGCACTCACATCCATAATCCCAGCATTGGATCATGAATCAATCGCAAACTCTAGAACCATGCCTCAGTGATTACATGAAGCTTTGTGGGGACACCTAGATGCAATCCATAGCAGTAGCCAACTGAGGAATCTTTTTATTTTGCTAGAGAGAACACTTGAATAAACACGTGGATAAAAGTAGAGAGGCCATATGGACAACCTTTAAAGCTATAGTTGGATGGGAGGGGTGAGATCCAACTGTTCGAGCATCCTAATTTAACCTCAGGAATGCCGCCATTCCTCTAACGGCCAGAGATGTTGAGAATTTCTTTATGTATTGATTGGCCTTTTGTACTGTTTGTTCTTTGCATTGTCTGTTTATTTCACTATCTCATTAAAAAAAATTGGAAGTCTTCTTTTTTGTGTTATTTATGTATTCCAGATTTTAGTTTTCTACCTGAGAAATATTTGGCAAACATTTTCTAATCTTTTGGTTTTCTTTTCAGAAGTTATTTATTTTGATATGATCTTATTTCTTGTCTCTTAGTACTAGTTCCCGTGCAACTGGGTTTCTATTCAGAAAGAATAGAAAAATCAGTTAATTTTTGGAAAAGTATGTATGTCCTCAACACATGAATAGATAAAGAAAATGAGGTATTTACGTACTAGGGCACAATAAGATAAACATGAGTTGTCGGTAGGAAAATGCCATTTTTGAGACAATGGTCTGAAGATCATGACATTAAGCAGAATAAATCAGACACAGAGTTTAAACACTGTGTGGCTCCTCTTAAATGAGAAATCCAAAGTCTATCAAAGAGCAAAATACAAGATAGATAGCAAGAAGATAGACAACAGATACATAAAATAAACAGCAGGAAGTTATCAGAGAAGAAGGTGATTAAGAGATGGAGGGAGGGAAGAGAAAGGGAATGAAATTGTGAGTAGCAGAGGTATAATGTACATGTGCCAACTCCTCACAAGAAATGCAAACATTATGTAATGCAAACATATTAATACAGAAAATCCTTGGTGGAATATAAAACAAAATATGAGTAATATTTTCTAAAACATAAATACATATGAGCACCTTTTCATATATGGAATAGAACAATTATTTCACATATGAAATAAATACTTTTCATATATGGAAAGGTGCTCGTATGTGTTTACTTTTTAGCAAATATTACTCCATTTATAATTCTATTTTAAAAGTGTCATCAGGAATAAACTAATAAAATGCACTAGAAGTGTGGAGATTAGGTTAAAAGAAAAAATAGAAGAGTACAGAATAATAAACCTTCATACTTAGTAGCACCAAATATTAAGATTGTTCTTAATCCTAGCCAAATGCTCTGCTGTTGCTGTCATGAAATTAACAGCAATTCATAACTATAATATGCCATTGCATATTTTTGTTGCATAGGCCCCGTGAATTACTTACATAACTCTGAACAAACGACTCCCATCCATTCAGAAATATCACGTGAGATAAGAAGGAACGTGCGACTGAATCCAGGTTAAATTTGCAGAAATCTAAGGGACAAGATTTTTTTTTTTTTTTTTTTTTTTTGTCTTTTTGAGACAGGGTCTCACTATGCAGTTCAGGCTGGCCTTAAGCTCACTTTGTAGCTCAGGCTGGTCTCTAACTCACAACAATCCTCCTGCCTCAGCCTCCCTAGTGCTGGGATTACAGACATGCGCCACCACGCCCGGCTTGACAAGATTATTTTTTAATGACTACATTTTCCACAACAGTCTTGCAAATATGGAACTTTCAGTCTACTAACTTCAGTTAAAATTTTAGTTTATCAAAAATAATAAAACTAAAGTACATTTCTTGTTATATGGGTCTCGCTTTATCTTGGTCTTAACCATCCAGCAGAAAATTATGAAAACAAGGCATAAAAAATAAAGCCATATTGATATGCTGAGGTGTAAAAGGATCAAGTCAGCAACTGCAGATTTTGCAAATCCTACAGATAACCCACTGCTGCTATGGACTACTGAACTACATTGGACTGTTTGGCTGAATTCACTCATTTACAATATTTAGATGATGATGGAAACCCCATCCCTGACAAAGCTAATCAAAGGAAGGGGATGTAAAAGAAAGATCGCTTAGTATCTGTACATACAAAATGGTTAGGGTAGATACACAGCTCCTTTCTCTTAATGCAATGAGAAGAAAGATTAGTACTAATAGTGTTTGAACAGGATATCATGTCTGCATCTTGTACTATGAATAACCACTAAGAAGACAACAATATGCAATGTATTGATTATTGAAACTGTCCTGCTAATTGTCTCTGAAATTGTCTCATTGCTATTTATTTCTCAATAAAATTAATAAAATTTAAAAAAAAGAAAAGTATTTCTGATATTTAGTATCATGCAGGCTTGCTGGGATCACAAAGGCTGTACATAGTAAGGAGGCTGTATGCCTTCTCAAATTCCATCCATTAAGATATAATGCATAATATTATGATTTGCAAAGTGTAGGAGAGGAGATACAAGGATATTACAATAGTAGGTAGTGCCATATTTAAGGCAAAAATAACTGAACATGAGTGAAATAACTTATTCTCTAAGTATCTATAAATTTATAAATATACTAAAATGTTATTTTCCTAATACAACAATCAACATAAAGCCAGAATTCACTAGTTATAACTGAAAAGTATTTTATTAATTATTCTGGATTGTTTCATATTTCACTGTGAAGAAATAAAAGTTGATCATATTAACTACTGAGTTTCACTGTAGTCCTAAATTTCATAATTTTTCATAAGAAGTAGCCTGTGTCTTGGCTATCTTATCTTAGGAATTAAGAGAATTCATTATTTGCTCACTATTTCAGTATTTATTGTTACTTGAATTTTGTTATTTAAGATATACCCAGATTTATAAGTGTTTCAGAATTTACGTTTTCACAATCTACTCTCAGATCACTTAATCTTTTTTCACCATCTTTTGAGGACACTTTGCTTGTTTCTGCCAAGTAAATCTGTCCACTTAGAGAAGTCACAAACATATGCTTTACCTCCCTGGGGAGCACTGTAACATGAAGTGAGCTCTTCACGCTGAATGCATTTTGATTAAACAAATCTCAACACATAGGACTGATATCTCTTCCTATATATTACTACGAAACTACCTTCTTTCTAGTGAAATACTAGAACTTTTATCAATCACATGTATTTTTGTACAAATCTCTGGTATTTTCAAAATCTCATAAATTATTAATTGAGGTAGACTCTAAAAATGTATAATTGAGAAATTATTTAATATATTCATGTCTGTCTCCTCACATATAAAATTATACATAGAAGGGTAGCAATATCAATGTATAGATTTAGATAGATATAGATATAAAGATAGATATATAAAGTGTCTGAACACTGACGGCTATAAAAACATATTAGACCTTGGATTAATTTTAATGTTCAAATGACTTCTTAATACATTCAAATAAGGTTTCTTAAAGCTACTTTTCTTACTGCTAAGATGAAATATCTAATGCCTAAGGAAAGGGAGGAAAGGTTTTTTTATCATACAGCTTGTAATGTCCTCATTCGTAGCCCAATGACTGTGCTGCAGATAGTGGGGCAGGTGAACACCACAGACAGGAAGCTGATCATGGCAGGCAGAAGGCAGCAGAGTAATCCACCAGCTGCAGACTTTTTGTCCTTTATGTCTTGTGCAGGCTACATGCCCCTAGGGTCAGCAGCATTCATACCCAGTGTGAGCTGCCCTTAGTACAACCCAGGGCTAAACCAAAGCAGTCAGTAGAATTACATTGTAAAACACTCCCTTGATCCCAGCATCATACACTGCACCCTACGACTTCTGAACAGCCTCACCTATGACCAAAGGAGGCTCCAGGGAGAGACACAAGTCATAACACAAAGTCTGACTCAGATCAGAAAACACACATTTCTAAGATGGGAAGAAAAAAAAGTCTAGTAGGAACTGACAAAATGAGAAATTTTAGATATTAGGGAAACAACAGGAAAATGTTTGAAATTCATATAGTTTAAAAAGCCAAGCAAGGCACCAAACAAAATATAGTCAATACCTAATGAAGTTTATCAGTAACAATGAAGAAGCATTTCCTTTTGTATTACTGAATTCAGGTATAGTTTATGGGTGAGTGTTTTAGCTAGCAATTCTATTAAGCATACAATGACTTTTAATATACATTTTCTCATATAGTCAAGTATGAAAATAATTCACATAATATATATATATATATATATTTCATATATGAGCTCATTTAACTACATTATTAATTTAATGGAAATATATATTATTAAATTTTGGCTAATTTTATGCATTTGTTGCAAAACAGTAAAATACTTTCCAAATAAGTGAAAATTTTATAGATATTGTTTAGTGATGGAATAATTTTGAATGAATTGATGAATCTCTCTTGAATCTTTTGGCGTTTTACCTATTTTCTTTTTCTTTTCCTAAAAAAAGAAGAGGTATTGTATGAGATCTTGAACATAATTACCTAGGAATTACTTTCTTCTAGTTTGAAATCATTTTCTATATAGATATATTTATAGTAATAATTTTAACAGTTCCCACCAAAATTAATTATTTCATTTTCTAAAGCTATTCTCACTTGTTTATTAAAAAGTCATTATATATACAAATTGAACATTGGAATTTTTAGAATATTATCAATTGAATTCAAAGACAGTATATACATTATTATATGTTTACTTATATGTCACATTTACAGCTAGAATAAATAGGGTAGTAACTAGAAATTAGACTAAAAACCTAGCCTTATATCCAGCTGCAGGAAAATAATATTACGTGCATGACATATATAGTTACAGTTTATATAGTATACTACTATCCTGAATGAAGTTGAATATTAAACTATAAGGTCTTTTGAGGATTGTTATGGTTTGTTTCTTGGTGTCCCCCCCATGCATTCCTGGGGCAGCTTCCAAGTCCTTTGTGATTGACAAGTGTGGGTGTGGGTGCTGCCCCTGCCCTGGGGCAGGTAATTTTCATTTCAGTGCATGGAGGAAAGAGAAGCTAGCTGCTGGAGCAGCTGCTACTCCTTCTTTTGTGCTCTTGTTCTTTGCTGCCACCATGGAAGTTTGTTTCTGTTTTGTGCTGCTCTGCCTTAGACCCAGCTGAAGAAGGACTGGAACCTCCAGTAATTGTGAGCGAAATAAACCTTCCATTGCTCCATTTTGGGTATCAGGTATTTGTCCCAGCAATGAGAGAAGAGTAACTGAAACAAGGATGCATTTTTTGTCTGTATCAATTAAATTATGATGTTCATATCATTAGCAAAAATTATATCTGAGAATTTATGGAAATACAACATATTACTTTCCACCTTGCTTTTCTAAATTGAAATCTGAATTTTATTAAGCTCTTTAAATAATTTCATATGTACATTAAATACAGAGTACAATATAAATGAATTCCAAAGTAAGTATAAATTTTACATGTATTTATTGAATACAATTCTGCTGATGACTTATTTCATATTTAGCATTCATTCTTACACTATAAGCTAAACACATTTTCTAAATAATGATCAGAGAGCCAGGCAAATATACAATTGTGCACTACCATGACCAAACTCTTAGGTTAAATTTGTGCTGATAGGAATTTAAATTGGCTTTCAACAATGTAACTATCATAGTTGGCAATTGTTAAAACTCTTATAAAATATTTATGTTGGAATATATATATATTCCAATATATTTAGTTGTTTTTTTAAATTATTCTAACAACTAGAAAAGAATTTCTATTTCTTTTTTTTTTCTTTTTTCTTTTTTGGTCTTTTTGAGACAGGGTCTTACTATGCAGTTCAGGCTGGCCTTAAGCTCACTTTGCAGCTCAGGCTGGTCTCAAACTCACAACAATCCTCCTGTCTCAGCCTCCCAAGTGCTAGGATTACAGGCATGTACCACCACGCCCGGCCAGAATTTCTATTTCTTTAAAAAGTATTTGGGGACTGGGAGATGGCTCAGTAGAATAAGTACTTGCTGGGCAAACTCAAGGGCCTGAGTTCAATCCTGGTTCGGCCAAAAAAAAAAAAAAAAAAAAAAAAAACAAGTTTTTGGCACAGGGTTCCACTATGCATATCAGACTCATGGCTGTTTTCAACCTGCCCAACACTGACATTACAGATTGGCTCATTGTGCCCAGGGGTGGGGCCAGAGATGTGGTACCTGGGATCAAACTCCAGTCCCTACACTTGCCTAAGCAGACGCTTAGTCACCCATCAGTGTCGAAGTTATATTTCAAAATGAATCTAAAGGGCAGAAAATTGAATAGGAAAACTATTTTGAAAATCAGACAAACTTCAATCTTCGTTATATCAGTACTGTTACGGAGCAAGTGAGCGTATGGTACACAGTCTCCTTCCACCTCCAGGAATCTAAAAGTGGTCCAAGGATTGACTTGCAGGAGAAGGATGAGAATCTCTGAACAATGAAGCTGATGAGCCCTCTCTGCTGATCTAGGGCGTCTTGACCTCCACCAGTTCCCTAGCTAATGCAGATTTGCCTGCACGTGAGTGATTAATAGTCTGCTAAGCTTTTAATCCAGAAGTTCAGGATAGAGCCTGGTATTCTGTACCTAAGGCAAATGCTGGGGTCAGGACACAGGAGGTCACACTTGAGCAACTACCCATTCTTCCCTGGAATAACCAAACACAGCCCACCATTGTAATATTCTGGCAAAGTTGCTAGTGTGGACACCTTTTACTTTCTGTACTTTTATATCATCTATGTGGTTTTCTAATGCTTTAAATAGTTACTCAGTGTCTTCTTTTAAAATTTCTCTAATATAAATTCTTCTAATTTTCTTTCATTTATTTATATAGTACTGTTTTAACTTGTCATGTTTTCTTCTTACTTCTGTGCCCATATTTACCCCTCTTTAACTTTCAAGGAGATGCTCATGACTGTCTACAATTGTCTTCTAACCTTCA
Source organism: Ctenomys sociabilis (assembly GCA_004027165.1). Taxonomy (NCBI): domain Eukaryota; kingdom Metazoa; phylum Chordata; class Mammalia; order Rodentia; family Ctenomyidae; genus Ctenomys; species Ctenomys sociabilis. Next base: position 13,811 of record PVKA01022612.1, on the reverse strand, counting down.
AAATCACATTTGCTGCTCCCACTATTGCGAATCCTCTGTTGGCACAAGAAAGCTCCTCCAACTTGCTGAAAAAGAATCCAATTTCTTCCTGAAAGACTCTTCATTTGCTGTCTTTCTTGCATTTTTGAACAAAACATGAACTGACATACATCATGTATTCAAAGGCAGAAATATTTAAGGAAAACTTAGCCTTTTCATGATTTTACCAAATCTATACTTCCAGTACTATATACCTGCCAAAACTTCAGTCTAGATATTTTTCTGATTAATGTGCCCTAATTTATCCCATTTTATTTTTCATTGCCATTCACTGACATTTTTCATCTATTATTTTTGACTTTAGATTGTTTCAATGCATCTTACACTCACAGGGAAACAACACTTTCAAATGCAAATATAGTTACATAATAACACTAAATTATTTTATAATTTTTATACTTACAAAGTAAAAATTGCATACTCTTAACCTGCGCACGAAAGTGGTCCTCTTAGTTCTGCACTTCTAGGGTGACTCCTTCCTGCTGCCGACAGTGTTTAAAGAGCTCTGCACACAGCAGCATTTATACCCTCTGTGTTTCATGGACTCTCTACCTTTATTTGTCTGTCATCTATAATAGTAACTGAACATATTTTTAGTTTCCCTTTGATGCCATTGTTAATGAGAATTTTTCTTAAATAAATAAAGTGGTCACTTTCAACCCAGCTTCTCCTTATCATAAGTTAAAGTTTCAAGGTGTAAAATAATAATCATGCATGAAATAACTTCTTTATTAATTTTATTGAGAAACAAACACCAATGAGACAGTTTCAAAACTGATTAGTAGGACAGTTTCAATAATTAATACATTACATATAGCCTTTCTAGTAGCTATTTATAGTACAAGATTCAGACATGCTGTCCTGTCCAAACACCATGATTATAAATCTTTCTTCTCATTGAACTAAGAGAAAGTAACTGTATATCTATCCCAACTATTTTATATATAAGATACAGAATGGTCCTTCATTTACATCCCCTTGTTTTGTTTAATATTGTCAGAGATGGGTATTCCATTGCCATTCATATATTGTATGACTTCAGCAAAATAATCCAATATATTCCAGTAGTCCATAATAGTAGTGGGTTAACCATACAACTGGCAATGTCAGAAGTTGTTGACTTGAGCCTTATTAACATGCATAAAATAACTTCAAGGGTTAGCAAGATAGGTCAGCAGTCTAAGTTGCCTTCTTAGGAAAGCTTAGGAATACTCAGGGCCCACGATTCAATTCCTGGCACCACATGCTATGCCAGCCCTGCCTCCAGGGTAGACCTAGTCAGACACACACACACACACACACACACACACACACACACACACACACACACACCCTAACATTTAGTGCTGCCCAGTATCTCAGCAGACAAAAGTGCCCGCTTAGGCAGAGTGCAGTGGCTGGGATTTGATCCCCTGCCTGTTGTGCCAGACTGCCCCCAGGAGCCCTAAAACTGTAGTTAAGAGTGAGAGTAGGTGCATGCCTGTAAGCCAACACTTTGGAGGCTGAATGCAGGTGAATCACTATGACTCTGATCTACATAATGAAACACTGCAGACCCTGTATATAAAAAAAATGGTATAATGTGTGTAATTTACCAGAAATAGCCATAATTTTCCAACTGTTTTCACAAGAAAGTCACATATGTGCCCCATTTACCAGAAAAAGCAATTTTGTGCTGTACTTATCATTTAAAGGGTGAAAGAAGAAGATAGATTAGGAACTGCACAATTTTTAAATCATCAGTTAATTGTCTATATTATATCATTATTATTAGGATTTACTCCACAAACCTTGAACACGATCAGAATTAGTCACAGTGTCAGAGTTACCTTTCCAGTGAAGGAAAAAGTCCTCCACAGTCACAAATTATAGGTGTAAAGGTTCGTTTTAGTTCAGTCTGTAGTTTGCTGGACCCATGGCAGGATGGTATGGCACATGGGCATAGCAATGTGAGACAGTTCAGGACAAGGCAGCCAGGACACAATGTGAAGTGAACCTTCTGGGCTTTATCATACACAGGCGACAAGGCTATTTGATGGACTCACCCACCCTCAGGGTGAACCTTTACCCTTTCCATACCCAAACCTGTGCTACACTATTTACAGCACAAATCCAGCAAAACACACCTGCAACCCCAGTACTACACAGACATCCTCCAGCCACATCCCCAAGCCCCACCTATCAATGTACAAGACTTTAGGGGGACAATTGTAGAAAAGCCATAGCAAGCAATAATAGGAAAAAAAAACTTAAGTGGAAGTTGTTCTAGGCCAAATAATAAGGAAAATTGTATTCCCACAACAGACACTTTCTTTACAGTTTATCCTTTAATAGTATTGTGCAAATGAGAAAACACTAGTCCTACAGATCACAGCCAAACAGTGTCTGCAGAGCAGAGAATTTTGCTTCATCCACCTTTTAAGGCAAAACTCCAGTTCTTTAAACCTCATGAAGTAAACTTAGATTAGTTGAGAGCCAGCCATCTATTTCCTGCCTCATGAAAGAAGGTGGTTGTAACAGAATTTCTTTCAGGATTGTTTTGTGGTAGAAATGTTCAACAATCTCCCTTTGCCCCCATGGCGTAAGCAAGTTACACTCTGAGTTCCTGGACTAAGGGATCCAATGACAAGTTTATCCAATGATAAGAGGAGCATCTGCTATGCTCCCAGGTAGCATGAATCAAAACAAGTAAGATTGAGTGAACTGAAGTCAGTACACACAACATTGTCTTACCCCCTTATATGAGGCTAAGTAGCAAAGAGATCTTTTTACCCATTTTAAATAAATCAGCATAAATGTTGTTGTGAAGATCAAGGGCAGGAAGGACTTGAATTAGCTGTGGCCATGGCAACAGCAGGCCATGATGAGGACTGGAGCCTCCAGGGCGCTGGGCCATCAATTAGGACAGTGAAGTGATGGGAGAGGAGTTCTACTTTGCATACATCTAGTGGGGCCAATTGGGAGTTAATGTTACATTGCCAGCACAATTAATGTCAGATTGCCAACAGGACAGTGATAGAGATCGCCTTCATTGGACATGTCAGAAGGTCTGGCGGAAGTGTAGTTATACCATACCCACTTGAAATGATGAGGTGACCTCAGTGTTCTACTCTCATCAGGGTAACGTTGAGCAAGCCCAGTAGGAACTGGAGATGATGAACAGCCATCAAAGAACTCTGAAAGCAGAACTGCCTAGTAAGACATATTAAACAAGTTGCAGAGCTTAATCACAAAATATTCAAAGCATCTGTCATTCATTATACAGATCAGCAGAAACATCACATGAGTGACAATATATTACAAACTGTACTCCCCACTGAGATGAATGATGTGCATCAATAATCTGATAAATATTTTAAATGAGTCATCATGAAGACAATTAAACAATCAGCCAGCATCTTTCTTAAGCAAACAAATAAGGTAAAACTCAAAGCAAAATGAAGCTTACAGAGTCGATAATTAAATGGAAATTAAAGCATTGGAAATAATAGCGTCTCAGAGACTTTTTCTGACCATGCACAAGAAACAACCTTCCTATTACCGATGTTTCAAGGAAAAAATGGAGTTGCGAAAATATGGATAGAAATAATGAACTGGCAAAAATATACTTAGAAATAGTAATTGAAATTGTCCTTATTTATTTATTATTTATTTGCAAAACTAGGAATTGAACTCAGGACCTTGCAATTGCCAGGCAGGTGGTTATTCTACTGAGTTATCTCACCAGCCCTTTCCCATATTTTCAAAAGCCAAAAATTTACAAAAAACTGCTTTGGACTAGGGATATGTGTGTGTGTGTGTGTGTGTATTTATATACATATATATATATATATTTTTTTTTTTCATTAGGCAAGCTTATAGGATGAGAGGCAAGAGTGTTTATGATGGCTATTTGAACACAAAAGAGCCAGAGCTTCTGGTAGTTGCTTTTTCCAAGTCAGTGGAAACCTCAGAACAAGCTTCAGAAGCAGGTTCCCAGGTGAAGCTGTGCTGGAAGACTGAGGCAAGTGAAATGTGATCTCCACAGGTGACAGGAATGGCAAACTCCTCTGCTCAAGAAAATGTAGGTTTTAGCTGGGCATGTTGGTATTCAGTTGTAATTTTAGGAGTTGGGGGGCTGAGGCAGGAGAAGTGCTGGAAGTCCAAGGCCAGCCCAGGCTACATATTGTGTTAAAACCCAGTCTAAATTGCATTATGAGACCCTGTCTCAAAAAGGAAAAAAAAATAGGTTTTCTTCTCTTCTATGTTCTTCTTTCATTCTATTTGGGGCATAAGCCAATTGGAAGATGCCACTGAAGACCATGGTGGGTTCTTACATCTCAGTTTCCTGACCTCAATGTAAATCTTTTCAAGAAACTTCAACATCACGCTTATAATACATGTGTTTCAGAAGTCACCTAAATATTTTTTTTTAATTTTTTCAAGTGGATCTATCACAATTAACAATGACCAAATTGTACACCAAGAAACACTATGGTTAAACTTTTGAAATCTAAGTGCAGTGCAAATGAAGAAATCATATATTACTAATAGAGAAATACCAGTTTAAATGGCAGTGACTTTTCATCTGAAATGATATGATGAAAGGAAATGGCACACTTCCTTTTTTAAAGAAGTGGAATTAGATAAGTTTCAGTGTAGCTCCAACATCCAGTAGAAATATTCTCCAACTAATACAGCTGTTGCAGATTAAGAACAAAGAAAATTTGATGTTAACAAAGCTAAATGTAAAAATGGCTAAAAATCATTCTGTCTATAGAAAGAAAATAATAACAGGAACATGTGTATATATTAGTCAGCTTTGCATCAGAGTAAAGAACACCTAAGGTGATTTAAGAATAGGAAACATTCACTCTGGCTTATTGTTTTGGAGGTCTCTGTGGTTGGTTCACCCGTTGTTTGGGGTTGAATTGCATGACGGAGGAAGATGTGCTGTGGAGCTAGGAAATCAGATGGCAGAAAGACCGGAACAGACGATTGTCTTCACCAATGGCATTGTAGCAGTCACCTAAATTCCTACCAGTAGGCCCAGCTTTTGACGGTTCAGCTGATTTATGACAATACTTCAGCGACACACCTCTCAAAACATAGACCTTGGAGACCCCAAGTATTCTAAGCAGCTCGGATTTTCAAAGGAGAAAACAGAGTATCACAAGATACAAAAATAAATGTAGCTATAGGCAAACACTCTAGCTCTGAAGAGTGTTAGTGGGCCATCCAGATAGCACAGTGGACTAAAGTACCTGCTTAGACAGAGCGCAGCAGCTGGGGTTTGATCCCAGCAGGTGCACTTGTAATCCCAGCACTTGGGAGGCTGAAAACAGGAGGATCACTACAAGTCTGTGTAGTAAGAACCAGTAGAGCTGTAGACCTTTTGCCAAATACATTTAAAAAAAAAGTTTTACAAGTTATATTTAAAAGTTGAAGCAAAAGTAATACAATATTATTTGGTGATCAGTGTCTGAAAAAAATGCAAATGGTATGTATTAAAAAGCAGAGAGAATTAAAGTTCTCAAATGGCTATTTCTATTTCTTTCTTTCTTTCTTTCTTTTTTTTTTTTTTTTTGTATTTTAGGAAAGGTTCTACAGGGTGTTTAGGGTCTCACTACTAGATCTGACTTGAGGTGATTCAACTGTTTACAGCTTCCCAAGAGCTGGGATTACAAGCACGCGTCACCACGCCCAGTCTCAGGAGCCCTCTCAGGGTGCCCCAGGAGCTGGGGGATCCAACGCTGGGCCTCTGAGCTTGCGTGCAGGTGCCTTAATCTGCTGAGCTATTTAGCCGGTCCAATATTTCTACATTTCTATTCAGTTGGTAAAATTTCAATGTCAACAGTTAATGATAAGTGATATGTAGCTATTTTAAATCTTAGAATATCAAGTAAGAAAATTGTGCAAATTAATACTTTCAACATAATAAAATTTATATGCAGTCCTCTTAAACTAAAATAACTACAATAAAGTAAACAGCATTTAGCAACATTAAAAAAATCAGAATATATGTTAAATGAAGTTTTCCTGATGTGGACTTTTTTCACTTTTTGCAATTTAAAAACTCAGTATTGTGAATGTTACTTCTAAATGCGACACTTCAGGTAAGGTTGCTAATCTTTTAGAGCACCAAGCCTACCTTTCCATCATATCCTCAGTTTAAATGCATTATACGTAACACGTTTGATTTATGCGTCTGCCATCCAGGCACTGCGAAGAAACAGAGTCCAGAGAGAAAGACTGTCCACTCACATCTCTACCATCTCTACACTCCCAAACCAATTAAATGAATCCAAGTAAAAATGTGCATGCTTTTCAAATGCATCTGTAAGAGAATTTCCCCACCTTTTCTCTTACAGCAAAGTGTTAATCTGGCAGCTTTTCACGTGTAAAAATTTTGTGCATGCAACTTTCAGGATGTCACCCAGGACCTTTTACATTCACTCCTTCTTACCAGAAGGCTTGCTTTCAGGTGTGCTTCTCTTGCTATTAGCTAACTGTTTTAAAAATCCAATGAAAGATTTTTGGATGAATTCCATAATTCAAAATAAAATATTTTTATTGCCTGCTATAAGCCACCATATATAACTATACATAAACTGCATGAATACTAAGGATTATAAAGTCTAGCTGTATCTTGCACTTAGCTAATATATTAATAAATATTTATTTGGGGACTAGGAAGTTGAAGAAGATTTAATTGATTTATGATATTTTCCTTAAGTTTTCAGGGAGATAATTTGGCAGAATGAAACAGGATACGTTAAGTAAAAATATGACATAGACAATATATAATTTTAAAACAATTGCTATTAATTTAATTGGGCAGTATTTCTAAGTCACAGGGAAATGGTTATGGCTTGTATCTAATATTTGCACATGACTGTCGTGATGTGCTGCTCTTCGGCCTTGTGTTTATGTGTGAGAGCTTGCTTTTGTGACTTCACAGCACTGTTGTGTGATTTTTCCTCATTTGGCACATATTTCTCTATTTCATTATGTCTGCTGTCTACTCATGTGACTAGAATTTGGATTAGATTCCTTTTAGCTAAATTTACTGTTCTGTTTCTGTTCACAAATAAATTATTTGCTCAATATTTCAAAAACATGAATTCAGTTTCTTTCCACATTTATAAATTACTTGTCCTCAAAGATCATATTTTCAGTTGAAATCTTTAGTCTTTCTGACTTTTGTGAACATGTATCAAAATCATTTCTATATTTGTACATTTGCTAAGTTTTGAAGTTCAGAAACAGTCAAAAGAACTTTACTTTTGACATTATCAATAATGTTTTGAAAACAGTGTTTTACTTTAAAAAAAACTGGATAACAGTTAAAATATTCATTAGCTTTTCAAATACAAATGAGCAGAATTTTATGTATTGTAGGAAGCAACCCATGGGATATCATTTAACAAAAGCAATCCAAATCTTGAATACAGTGCATTTTGATATTAAACTGGTATGTTTTAAACTCTAGCTTGTATTTGCCTTTGTTATTTGCTGTGTTAAAGTCTGCTTGCTGAGATGAAATGCATTGAATTCCATTTGTCACAGGACTTTGTCCATATTAACGTCCCCTTTCATTACATGAACACACCCAGCATGCTCTCAGCCTTTGTATTTGCTTTTACTTCTGTATATATTCAGACTGTTTTCTCCTTTACTTCCATCTGTTTTCTGGAATAGTGCCACTTTTTCGTAGTTGCCCTCATAGATTTCAATTGAAATTATGTACAGACAGGGAAATGACTGATACCTCTGGTCTATTATGTAGTCATACCTGTAATATGGTTTTTTTTTTTGTATTTCCTTGTAGGAAAAATACAAGCTCTTGGAGGTTAAAGACTGCCTTTTTGATTCATCCTGGCACAGATAAGACTGTCTGACAGGTGTTTGATAAAGAAGTTGTTCGCTGGCACTATTTCTTTTGCAGTTGTAAGAAAACAAATCATTGCTGCACCTCCCTGCTTTCGTTTTTAATTCTCACAAGTCTTGGTTAATCTATATGGTTTCTGATGTGTAACTAATTGACCTTTCTAAAAGTTCTTTTGAAAAAATTTATTACCATTTTTCTGTCCTTCCAAGTCCCCCGTGTAATGTAACACTTCCTACTGAATAATCTGAACTTTGTTACACCTAGATAATCAAGTGACAACAGTTCTGGAATGTGCCTGCTCTATCTTGAATAAATGTGTGTGTTTCTAAGACAAGTCTTGTATATGTGCAATTCATAAAGCCTTGTTTTTCTCTTGCTACTTTGAGATGTCAGTGGCTCTGAATATTTTAAGACATTGTTTATGTCATATATAATTACATTGTATTAGTCTAACCTTGGCTGTGTACTATATAATAGAATGGATTTTTTTATGTACCTACAATGCGTGAAACCAATAGTCTGTGGCCATACTATTGATTTAGCCTTCTATGGTTTGCCCAATTTTATTTTGGTAGGGTTTCCTATTAATAGTATAGGCTTTTTTCATGTATTCTTCATTATAATAATTTCCATGGAAAACATGATTTGTGTAGCAATTTCTGTTTTCCGAGAGACAGCGCGGCCGACTCCGCCATCCTGCTCCATCCCACCCGCCCCCGCCCAGCCCCTGAGACCGGCCAGAGACAGCGCGGCCGACTCCGCCATCTTCCTCTGTTTTCTTCAATGATACACAATATATATGGATAGGAATTTGATCATTTGCATCAGTTTCCTATTGTCTGGCAAGTTGCATAATCAAATCATCTTTTATAAGAATGCATGTTTATTTGAATGTATTACAAAAAAGAATGGTATTCCTGGAAATAAAATATTAGTCTATGATGCCTTACATCTGGACTGTGTGTAAGCATGAATAAAAATAAATCTCATTGTTTTACTTAAATCAACATAAAATTTATAATGCACCTCATTAAATAAATCTTCTGAAGGTTTTCATTCATTTGCATTATGAACTGAAGTTGTCTGCATAAAATTCCTTTGTTGAAGCCATCATCACTCATGTCACACTATCTCTGAGGTCATTTGTTTGTTATGGTGGGATGAAGGTGGAAATCTACTACAGTATAAGTGCTCTGAGAAGTAAAACAAGTGAGATTTCTTTCTTAACCTGTGAGATGACAGAGAAAGAAGCAGTTGTACATGCCCACATTGACAGCCTTCACTAGAACTTGAGCAACGTGCTCCCTCTAATGTCAGATTTCAGGTCTCTAGGGTCAGGAGAAATAAATTTAAGCCAACCATTCTATAGCAGTCAGAAGATGGGGCAGTCAGAGATGAGTATAAACACAAGCTTTAATTTGTGTTTCCTTTATGTTTTGTGAAATTTCTTCAGGAAAAAAGCACATTTCTCAGTAGTCAAGAGATTTATTCTAGACATTCCAGTGTGAAAGTTGTGGGTGTAAGTATGGGCAAAACATTTTTAGAAAGAGGACCATAATCTCCATACATTCTTTTTCTTTTTCAATAATGTAGTTCACTACTTTTTAGACTTTATTTTTACATATAGGTTTTTTATTTGGAAAAGGTCTTAAGAATAATATTGACAAATAAGTGAAAGAAGGTGGACAGAATGGGGAGATGGGGACATGATAGATATTCTCTCTCTCTCTCTCTCTCTCTCTCTCTCTCTCTCTCTCTCTCTCTGTCCCCCCAACTGTCAAAGGCAAAGATGTTTCATAGAAGGGGAATATATGCCACAAGCAGAAACAATCTAGTTTTATTTTTTGAAGACTCTCCATATTGATTTCCACAATGAGTGTACCTATTTGCAGTTTCACCAACAAAGGATAAAGGTTCCTTGACCCCCACAGCCTCACCTACATTTGTTATTGTTTGATTTCTTGGTAATAGACACATTTTCTGGAGTAAGATGGATTTTCAGTATTGTTTTAATTAGCACTTATTGCATTACAGTGATGGCAATCTTTTTCATGTTTTTTTTACTTTTGTTCTTCATTTTATTTTTTTATTTTTTTTTTGTATATAGTTACAGAGTCTAAAAGGTCTCACTACAGACAGGACTCACAGTGATCCTCCTGCTTTCAACCTCTCAAGTGCTGGGATGCAGGCTCAAGCCACCATGCCCAGTCTAAATCACCTGCTCAGTGTGCCCCAATGGCGGGGCCACCACATCAAGCCAGAGTGTTCTTCATTTTAAAAGTGTATGTTGATTTCAGATGCCTATTATTGGATTGAGTCTTTACATTTGTTTTAGTTCTTTATGTATTCTAGCTGTTAATCTTTTACCCATTCTATGAGTTGTTTCCACTTCTGTGAGGAAATCCAAAGAATGAATCAAGACTAAAATGTAGGATAGAGGTTGAGAAGTAGGAAGAAAATATTCAAATAGGAAACGAAACTGGGCGGAAGGAGAGAAAGAAGGAAATAAGGGGGAAAAATAAAGCATAATGGAAGAGAAAACGGGCTAGGTTGCATCTTCAATAGTCTTTAGCTAATTCCTCAGTGGATTCTAAGGTTGGAATTATTATTTGAAGAATGTAGAACTTGAACCTGTGGAACTCCTTCTTGGCCAATAGTGGGTGTCAGGAAAATTTTGGAAACAGTACTGTGAATCAGACAGCTTTCTTTCAGCCACTAATGGTCTATGCAAGGTCATCAGATCTGAGTCCTCACTGACAAACCTTCCTCTCAGAAATTTTAGTTTTGAAAAGCTGCCTTCCCCACAGCACGTGCCATCCTTCCTCCATCCAGGTGTCCATTGTACTTAAATCATGTAGACCAGTGCCTGGATTGTGCTGTGATGAGATTTTCTTTGGTATCAACCATATAACTCCAACATGCTGGGGCTAATGAAATCTACAGTGTAACTGTATAACATGATATACAAGCTTTAGATAAATTCTGGCAATTTTTTTCAGCCATTTGTTTTGAATATTGTGTTTTTCAAAAAGAAATTCTGCCTTTTAAGTTATGAGAGTGAAAACTACAGACAGCAATTACACAGATGGCATAATGTTTACCAGTGTTGCAGGGGAACTCCTATGAGAGGCTGTATTTCAGAAATATAATATCCAATGTCCTTGATTTAAAATTACTCATCCCAGAGGGATCTTAAATGACACAACATTTTCTGCCACAATTGTTTCCATGTGAGATATTATAATTGGGTAATCCCACATATGTATTCTTTATTTGAGCAATATACACTTGCAGGAATAACATTTACTACCAATCAACACTTTTGAATTTTAAAAGTTCTGAGTTTGTCTAAACTTGGGTTGTGTCCCAAATTGAGATTAAACATGTGTAAGAGATTCTCCTTAGGAATACAACCCTACATTCTTATGAAATTTAGAATGAACTCTAGAATAAAAAAAATAACTAAAAGACTAAAATAATTTTGCTCTAGAATCACCAGTTCAGATCATAGTGTGCTGGTGCATGTTTGTAGTCCCAGTTTGGGGGCATTCCAGACTACTTAATTAAGATCAAAGTAAATATAACCTATGAAGCAATAATGTCTCCCTTTGTCTCTGTGTCTCTGTCTCTGTCTCTATCTCTGTCTCTCCCTCTCTCTCCTAATCTACATCCTATTCTAAAGGGTTGGAGAAAATTACTTTGCTCATGTTGCTATTTCCACTTCTGAATAGGAAAAGTTTCTGCATTATAGGCTTCGACACCAATCAATTACATGGTTTTCTAGTCAAATGACATCTTTTATTGGTTGCTAACATTTATGCTTCAGTAATGATTACATTTTTTCAATGACATAAATTACATTGTTTACAGATATAGAATATAAACATACATTTAAGTTAGTCATCCAAATTCAGTTTAATATTTAGTAGTAATGTAATATCGGCTGGGGAGATAACTAAGCATCTGTCTGACAAGCACAAGGACCCCCAATCCATCACGGATACCACATGCCATGCTTGCCATTGAAAACAAGTACATTGGTGCACACCTGCAATCCCAGCCCTGGGGAGGCTGAAATGGGAGTATCATTAAGAGTCCAAGTTGCATAGTGAGACCCTGTACCGAATAAATAAATAATAGATTAAAAAACATAAAAATACTACTGTAATATGCACATATGTAACAATCAAACATGGTGGAAAATGTTCACAAAGGATCTATGTCTGTACTGAGCATGTGTAAAATTATTATTTCCATTATTCAAAAACAGTACAGCACTAGTGTCTACTTACATAGACTGTACCTGCATTAGGTAACAAGGTTTTTAGATAATTTAGATATTGTATAAAAATGAAAGGATTCACATAAGTTACTTGCAAATCTTCAATGTAAAGGAAGCATCAGTGAATGCTGAGAAGTGACTACTGTTAGCGTTGACACTGGGCACACAGCAGGTGAAAAGAGAATGGTAGGGAGCAAGAAACAAGTGAACTCTGTTATGCAACTATTAATTGTATATGACTATGCCTTGCTCATGAACCCTACTTTTTACTAAATTGATTTAAATTATGTTTATCTGGGCATGGTGGTGCGCACCAGTAATCCCAGTGCTTGAGAGACCAAAAGCAGGAGGATCACTGCAAATCTGATCTATGCAGTGAGGCCCTGTAGAGCCTGTATTAAATGAATTAAATAAATAAACAAATAAATAATGGTCTCCTTGTTGCATTTGTGAGGATTACATATATATGTGTGTGTGCATATATATATATATATATATATATATATATATATATATATATATATATGTCTTAGCAATGGGTTGATCATTTTACTTTTATTGTACTTACTGTATTATTCATAGAAGTAAATCTACATTTGAGAACTGTTCTTAAACACTATGTGCTTCTTTGATTTCACTGGCTTTTGTGTCTTGTTATAATTTTAGATATAGCAATGAATATAAAGTTCAAGACAAATACTAGGGATAAAAAAAGAATTGACATTTAAAAAAGTAAATACAAAAATAAAATGATTTTATGTGCATAAATATAAAAATAACTTTTTAAAAATTGGTTTTTATAATACAGGAACAGTTAAGTGATTAAAACTATCTAAGATTCATGAAATATAATGGAAATCTCTTTCCTAAGCTGCATGTAAATGCATAAGAATAGTTTTACACAATCAATATATGGAGAAAATTAATTAACTAATACTAATAATTGTTAATGAAAAAAATTACTGTTTGTAAAAAAATATTTTAAATTCTACTTCACACCTCATATCTGACAATTTTTCTCTCAACATTTATATATTGATATCTCAGTACTTAAGGTTATGGCCATAGGGGTCAAAAATCCATCCTGTTCAACCCAACTATTTCCCTGATAGCTGTTTTTGCAGAACTGAAAACATCTATTTATGTGTGTATGCTCATACTTAAATCACCATGCATAAACATCGTACTGTCTCCCTATGGTAAGAACATGAAAGACTAAATAAAATCCAAAACGTACAATAGATATTGTGAAAGAGAAACTGATCAAAACAACTGGGATGAAGGAAAGAAGAAGAAAAAATATATATAACAGGTAAGGTATAAATTATATAAATATATAAGGTATATATATAGTATATACCTTACATATATATATATATATATATATATATATATATATATATATAATATATCTTACCTATTACATATTTTATATATCTTATCTATAATACATTTATATATAATAGATTAGAGAGCTGTACTACTAATCATACTTGTTTATTAAAGAAACAATGCTTAAAATCTTTTGACCGATTTTATGTGCTTATATTTGGTAATACAAGCAACTACTTTGAAGACCACAATATGCAATACAAATTCCATTGTTGAATTCCTATCATC